>VWZS01002368.1:394794-557503 GCA_013397075.1 Rhabdornis inornatus | reverse complement strand
GGGCGGCTCCGCGGGGGTCGCCGCCGGGGGCAGCCCGCGGGCGGTGTGAGGATGAGCCGCGGCGGGGGCCGAGGGCCGTGCTCCGGGCGCACAGGGAGGCTGCGGAGGTGAAGCCTCTGCTCCCTCGCCGGGCGGGATGGAGACTCTTGGCGCTGCAGAGGACGTGTTNTTCTGTGAAGCTTCTACAGGTTTACCTTAAACAATCTTCTTTCAGAAATATTTGCGAATGCCCAAGTGGTGATTGCAATGAAGTGCTGTCTAAGATATATTGATGGGTGAGTGTAGATATTAGGCCTGATTCAGGCACCAGAGAAACTTTTCCTGAATTCTTCTATTTTTTTTTTTTTTATAATGCACTTGAGTCGAGCCCACAGAAGTCCAGAATTCTTGGGCTCTTCTTGAGTAGATTGTACTGCCTGAGGAAACTATTTTGCCAAAAATGCTGGTAAAATACAGTTTAGGAAACATTTTATAATGACTGTTACTGGATTCATGTTGGTCTTTTTTTTCAGAAGTACCAGGCACTCACTGTTTCCCCTGCTTCAACACTTGTTCACAAAAGCCTGAGTCACCAGATTGGAAGTATATATATTGTTCATATCAATTTAGTTCAAAAATGTTCGTAAGAAGACAGCATCTATATATGAAAGACTGCAGTATGTCTGAGTTTGGCTTTTTTCTCAGTAGTATGCCATGACTGTGGAATGTATCCAAATAACATTTAATTGGGAGAAATGTTACGACTGCAGGATGACTTTTATGGGGCAGTTAATCAATGTACCTTTGTTTGCTTCACAGTGTTTGTTAATGTATATTTTAATAGAGTATTAATCTTTTCCATAAAACAATACATGCAAAATAAAAACCAAACTCTTGCTTTGCTTGATGTACTATGCACAGATTAATTAATTAACATACTTCATTTTGACATAGAATTATATATAGAGAGGAAAACAGAATAATGAAATTGGCACCATTGTTTTCCAGTAGCTCTAAAATGTAATTACAGGAGAAAAGAGTCTATTCTCTCCATCCCCCATGTTTTTACAATGGAGATAAAAGATTGTGATGTGGCTAAAAGTTAAACCAGGAGATGCCTGCTCAGGGGTTACTTGTCCATTACCGAATGCCGATTCCCATTCCCAGGCTACAGCCTGTTTACTCAAAAGAATCTGAGCTTTCCAATGGGGCTTGCTTGAATTAAAAACTGGCTTATGCAGGTGGTGGTTTTGAAGGAATCCTTGATCGTGAACCTTCGATTGCAAAGGAGAGTCATAATGAAGTTACTTGAGGCACCTTGAGCCCTGCGGATAGCAAAAATGGGCCGAGGCTAATGAATGTAAAACTGGTGACAGCGCCTTGGGTTTGTTTGTGGTTGTTATGGTTCGAACTGCGTCAAGAGTTATGCCATGAGCGTGCAAATATTTGGCCACCTGTCTCGATTCTACACACTGGTTTATGCAGTGAATCCGGCGGTTTGGAGAGCCGCCGGCGGTAACGCGAGCCCGAGTGCTCGGGCAGGCAGGGCGGGGACCATCGGCGGCGGCGGCAGCGCCGCGGCACAGCGCCGGTCCCACCTCGGGCACCGGGCACCCTTTCGCCCGACACCAGCCCTCCCTTCGCGCCGCTCCCGTTCGCCCGCAGAGCGCAGCCGACAGGGGACCGGGACCGGCCCCGACTCCCCCGGGGGCCGGCGGCTGCAGCTCACACTGTGGAGAGGCGGGGAAGGAGGGCTGGTGTCGGCTCCTCAGGGCGCTGGGCCGGGGCACCGCCACCCCACGGAGGGGAGCGGGGGCCGCGGGGCACAGGGCGCGGTGCGCGGCCACCCCCGGNAGGAGGAAGAGGAGGAGGAGGTGAGCTGCTACGACTTTGAGCCTCTGCCGACGCTGCTGGAGGATGAGGTGAGTGAGGCAGGTGCGGGGATGGAGCCACCGCCCTTGCGCTCACCTGTAGGGTAGCGGCCTCGGGGGCCGCCCGGAGGCGGCCGGGCCGGGAGTGCACCCGCCCCCGGGAGCGGCCAGGCCGCGGCCACTGCACCGCTCGCTCCCCGTGTGTGCTCCGCCGGCTCCTCGCTGCCTCCTGCCCCGCGGTCCCAGCCACCAGCTTGGGCTTAGCCCGTTCCCGTGCACCTTCTCCGCACAACAGCGAAGTCATGGTCCTCGAGTGCGGGGTGTCTCGTCACTGCTGTCGTAGCCATGGGTTAATGCTGCAGTCGGCAAGTACGTGTCCTTGTCGCACCCGATCAAGGGAAATCTACATGGGCAGAGCACTTTTCCCGAAGCTGCCAACCACTTTTTTTGTACAGCTGTATATTGCTGCCCTGTGCTATAAGGCCTTTGACACTGGGAAATAAAAAACAAAAATATCAAACTGTTAAATCTGTTTGTTTCAGTTGTTATGCCAAATAACCTGTTCTTGTCATCACATTTGTCTGGCTCTATTTTAGGTTTTGCCCTTGCTTTTTGTTGCTCTTGCTCATCTTTGTATCTTTTAACATGAAGTGTGTTTCTTACCCCCTTGTGAATGTTGGGGCAAAATATTTGGAGATTTTTTTTTCCTTTTTTAAGTAAAGGTTTGGTGAACCATGTATGAGCTGCTCATTCTCCGAACCAAATCTTGCAAACTTTCTAACTTGCTGTGTCAGGAGTCCATGCTGAATCAGGAGTTTAATGCAAGTTTGAAAATGCAAAGCCCGTTTCAGCTTTCCCGAGTCACCCAGTGTCTTGGCAGTTTGGCTCTTCCACCGTCTCTAGTGTTCAGAGCTGTATGCCCTCTCAGACTGGCCCATGCAAAATCTAGGAGGAAGGTGGTAATGGCCTTATTTGTTACACAGTGGCTTAAATACTTATTTTCTCAGAATGGAGAAAGCTAAGGGCTAACTTTCCTGTACAATAAAGAATGGGGCCCATTTTTCATATCTGCTCAATGTATACTTTAATTGTGGGTTCCTTTGAGTTCCATCTATTTAGTTATTGCAGAAATATAAAGAGTTTCAGTACTTTTCTTGGGATAATGAGCATGACCTGGGGATTCGATAAGTTAATAAAAAAGCTTATTTGAAGAGTACTCAGCTTACTAAGGCAACCCAGTGTTTTTCTTCAGATGTGATGAGTGTAATGGATGGCATTTGCCACATTTTCTGTGATTCTGGAATAGATTGTTTTGAAGTTTGTGTGAATTATCATGGCAATAAAGTGTCAGAACACTGTGAGTGCTGTTGTACTGAACTCTGATCTGCTTAGTCATTTAGTGGAGTCTGCTCTTCTCATCATTGTATCAGGTATAAAGAATGATATTGGTGTCTGATGCAGGTGGTTTTTTGCCACTATGTGAAGCAGGAATCTGCCTGAGCTGAAGAGTAGAAAATGCTAAGGATGAGGTTGTGTTTTGATTTCCTCTCTTTACCAGAACTTTCATTTCATACTCCTTAATATTCAGTTTCAAAATTTTTAAGAAATGGTCTGTGGACAATTAATTCTTTTATTTCTATTCTCTCTTAATTATCTCTGCTTAATTATATGTTACTTTACTGTTTTGTACTTGCTGAAGAAAATATAAGGGAAGGCTGAAAACTAAAGTGAGCAGTTAAGCATGGTTGCCTGACAGGTTTACTTTTTGTAGTTCTTACTGTTAAAACCAGGCACTTTTATCTTAAAACCAGACACGAGTGTCTTTTGCTGAAAGAGACAAAAAAGAGGCATCAACATGTCTGATATTTACCACATTTGAATGAAGCAACTTCCAGTGGTCCAAAGTATTGAAGCAGTTGCTCACCAGAAGCTTCAGCTTGCCAGAATCTCATGTGTTACAGTGTTAAAAGGATGTTTTTTCCACAGTGATAACTTTTGATCTGTGTTGCTTTGGGGATACAAGCTTGTCAAATGCAAGTCTCAGTGTTTTCAATGCTTCATTCTCTACAAAGGCCTTGCTTAGCTGTAATAGCAGCTTTAATAGCTGAGGTCAAGGAAGTGCGATCATTTGGGAGATATGTGGTTTCTGTGAAGTAAGTAACTTACTGCCCTATAGCAGTAGAAATAGAAAGGCCTGCAATAGGGTGGTGGTGGTGGTGTTGTTTTGCTTTATCTTTTTTTACGTTAGTTTTATTTTCACCTAGCCGTCCACTGCTGATGGAGGCCATGGAACATTCATAGGACTTTTTTCCTTTTTTTTTTTTTCTCTATGACATAACTGTCTCATCCCTGGGAAGGAAGATGAACTAAGCTTATCTGACGTTGGACCATTAACTTTTGTTTACTTCCCAAATAACCACAAGACAAAGATGTTTTGTAGGTTTGTGCTGTAGATATCGTTGCTGATAATTACTATATGCAGTGGAGTTCAGCCTCAAAGCTTAATTCAAAAATTCTCTCAAGACCTTATTGTGACCGGAATGGGGTATTGAGGCTGTCTTAAAGGTTGCAGGTTTAATTTTTTCGTGTACACTCTAAATTGAGCCTCTTTTGTCCATGCACACAGTTGAAACTCATAGTTTTACATCTTGATTAGTGAAGCATTCTTTTATTTCTCCGTTGTACCACTGACACTATAGTGACACTATTGTGTCACCTAGCTGAAGGGTTCTAGGAGAGTTTAAAATAATTACTTGTTTGTTGTTTTGATCATAGAACTTCTGGTTTTTACCTCTTTGTGCTGGCCATGGAATAAGCAGTGAGTCTCTTCTTTCCAGCCCTATCCTCATCCCACCGCTCAGTTTGGTCACTTTCAAAGCCTAATGTTTGTAGGAGAGCTTCTTGCCATGTGTTTTTGCTTGCAGATAGAGGAACCTCTGTGCTGCTTTTCATGCTTGGGACAGCCTCCCTATGGAGATGTGCAAAGCCTCCTTATCTACCCTCAAACTCTGATGGCAGCATTATACAATTATACTGAGTACAGTACAGAGAAAACAAGATTTTGTGCTGAGATCTTGTGCTGTTCATTATTATATAGGACTGATTTTGATGAGACCAGGATCCATGATTAGTGCTAGAAGGCACTGGAGTAATGCTGCCATTAGTAAATCAATCCGTGTCTAGGCTGTCTATTAAAAATAAGACCATTGAAAAGAGAAGCTAAGTTTGCCAAATAGCAGTGAGTGTGCTTTATTTCCTACCTCATATTTATTTATTAGCATTATACTTTAGATTAAAAAGCACAATACACTTTTGACTGAGGTTTGGTTCTTATTTGAAGGATATTATGAAAGCAATGCTTAATTCTCTGAAAGACATGTTAATAAACTGTTAACCCCTTCTGGTAATCCAGACATCATTGATGTTCTCCAGTGCTGGAGTAGGTAAAGAAATTTATAACTGTTCGGCAAGGGATTAAAAATTTAAACCACAGCAGTTTTCTGAGCTGTAAGATACTTCACATCCTCTTTTGCTGATAATGACATACTTCCTTTTTTCCTCTATGCTAAGCAATGTGAATGAGAAAATACTGTGTAATTAATAGTAATTATAGCTCTGATACAAGGTAACCTCTGTAGATTACCTTCCATTTTTGTTACCTAATTTTTCCTTATAGATGGAATTGATGTTTTGCTTGTTTGGGTTTGTTCCCCTCATTCCTTTAAGTTAGTGAAAACTTTACTTCTGTAGCTGTGGGTAATGTATTGGGTTTGTATTCCAAAAATATCCATAGAGAGGCTGGTTGCTTTGAGCCAAGCAATGTTTCTGAACATCTTGACCAGGAAAGCCACATTAGAAACACATTTGTTTGGGACTGGACTCATAGCCTTACTGTGATAAAAGGGTCAATGCAAGCTGACTACAGTTTAGGACAGCAACTTAGAAACCTAAGTCTATGAGCTGTTTTGATCACTAGAAGCTCTGGATGTAATGGGGAGCCCTAGGACAACCAAAGTGTTTGGTTTTAAGTCCGAGTATTAAATAGTCTACCCCACTAAACTTCACAACAGCATCATTCTTAAGACAGGCTAATCTAAAAGGAACTTTTTGCCAGATACCAAATGGTAGAGAGAAGTGCTGTGGAGAGAATTTTAAAGTAGTTTATATAAAGACATCTGGGAGAGCTTGAAAGGCACGGGTGAAACAAAATGTTGTCATTTAGTGTCTCTGCTTTTACCTCCAAGTGGTCTGCTTCCTTTGATGTAGTGTTGATGTAACTTCATCTCTCCCATAGTATTTTTTTATGTTGGCATACTATGATATCTTTGTTTAGGTTAACTGTGCTTCTTAAAACAACTCTGTGTTAAGAGCAAAGTCGTGCACTTGGTGTTTCTTGGGGTGTTAATCCGTGTCCTAGAAAGTCTGAGAACTTGCTGGAAACATTACTTGTAGCCAATTGTGTCAAATGTAATCTATTATACAGAAAGTAGTGTCATGAAATCCAGGGTAATTTATTAATTCATATCTTGGCAGGAGAATGTGTCCCTTGCTGATATTTTGTCGCTGCGGGATAGCTGTCTTACTGAGCAAGATATTTGGGCAATTTGCCTGGAGTGTTGCCATTCTTTGAAGAGCATTGCCCATTCTGCAATCTTCCAGACACTGTGCATCACTCCTGACACTTTGGCTTTTAACACCAATGGCAATGTATGCTTCATGGAACAGCTCAGTGGTGAGTATTTGTGTTTCCAGGTCGTTTATTTTAGAACTGTGGAAACTCATAGTGAGAAACTGCAGAAAAACATCACATTCTATTTTTAAGACTTACAATTAAAATAAAGATAAAATAAAACTTATTTGGGAAAGGGTGTGTATATATACATGTGAAACTATGTGTTCAGTTTTGTACTTGATGAACAAAGGCTGTTCTGAATTTGTTTAGAAAATTCCTCCTAGTTATTTTAAGACTTATTGAGGTGATAAGTCTTCTTTATGTCCATTTAAAACACACAGATTGTGTACCTGTGTATGCAAGTCTCTACCTTTGTAAAGTGTATCCTTCACCTCTTAACAGATCTTCTGATTTCATGGGTATGTTCTATTTCTAGAGAAGTCTGATATTCAGTGTATCTTGGTGATTGTGGCCATAAAAAAATGGAGCAATTCTATTTCATATTTGCTATTATAAAGGAAAGTTGTCTCAAATAAATACCTTTTTTTAAAAAAAGCTCTCTATTTAATTAAAAATTAGTATTTTTTTAAGTAATGATTTTCAAACTTGCCAAGTATTGGGACTGACTGACAAATTAATTTTAATATATTAAAAACCCACATGTAGTAGCATGGAAGACGTTCAGATATCATAGCAGATGGACAGGGAGTTGCTTGACTTTAGAAAAACTAAACTTTGTTTCAGCTTAGACAAAAAAGCATGTTATGGTTGCTGTTCCTTTCTCATGTGATGCATCTCAAGATGTTGAGTCTTAAGACTACTAATGATTTTATAGAAGAAGAGTGAAGAAAGCCAAACAGCTCTTACTCTATGGTACTTTAAAAATTATGTTGGCTCAAAACTAGGAGAACCATTCTAGTTACACACTAGTCAAGTTTTTGTTGTGATTTCTTTAACCTAATTGATTTTTAAATTTCTGTCAGGATACATGTTTATTCTTTTAGGCAAAATCTAGATCACAGTATTTAGAAAAAATACTAAAATAAAAATGAGATAAGGTAACATTGCGATAAATGAAAATTTGTTGCCTCTTTAAAATTAAAGATAGTATTTCATATAAATGGAACATCATAAAATATAATTAATAAAGATGAAAATATATCTTCATAATTGTCGTGATATTTGTTTTTTATTAAATTCCTTAAATAGACATGAGACAACTTTTAGTTCCATATTAAGGAATCAATTTCCTTTATTTTAAGGAGCTTGTCATGCCTTGAAATTAAAAAAAGAAAAAGAAGCTGGCTTTGCATAAACCAAGGGTATATGAAAGACTTGTTGAAGAGCATAAATCTAGTGGATGAAAAATGCCCCTCAACTAAGATCTTTGCTTGTAGCTGGGAAAGAGAAAAATCAATTTCTACTTAAATGTTTTAGTCTAATTGAATAGCTGGCAAACAATTGATCCAGGAATGCTGTATTCAAGTACTTGAAATGTGGGATAACAAATTCCTGTGCAAAGCAAATGTATAAAGATTTAGTTCCCTGAAGACGTGTTAGTCTCCAAGGAGAACACTTTTCATTAGTTCTCTTTAAAGAAAGGTATGTTTTCCATAGGAATGCAAAAAACTTATGCTGCCTGTGTTCTACTACTCTGACGTTAAACTATGTCTTTGGCTCTTTCTCTCAGATTTTGTTACTGTTTGGTTAAAATATAGTTTGTTAGGTAGACACTTGAGGAGGTTGTCCTTTTTACTTCCCTGCAGTTGCTGCCTATGGATTTATTCTTCCAGAAGAAAATTATAACCTCCGGATTTGCTTTCCAGTGAGAGAAAATGAACAGCCTGCCATCTCTGCTTTAGCAGCAAGTTCTGCTTCCTGCAGGTTCTGTGGTGCTAAAGTGACTAACATTCAATAGGATATTCTGCCAAGGGATCTGATACCTTCTTGTCTCTTCAGATCACACAAATTCCCATTGTAAACATTATATTAAAAGAATACAGTGAGCTGTACCAGTGATAACTACTTGTACAGCCTTTAAAGTGTTCTATGGAAAGGAAGGCAAAAGGTAGTGAGGAGATAAGGAATAGGCTAGAGGTGGGGGAGAGGGGAGAACAAAACATCTGTCCATTAGTTCCCTTCCCCTTCTGCCTCCTCTGCCCACCCCCAAAATCAAGAAAAAATATGGTGGTGGGTAAGGAATACAAAATTAGTTGCATAACCCTCTTTTTCAGTGGGAAAGTACATTTGGGAATGTCCTAAGGAGCTGTAAATCAGTTACTGTCATCTGGCTAGTCAGCCATGCCATGTAGCTGTAAGGTGTGAATCTGTAAGAAAAAAGTCCTCTCTAGTAGTCTCTGCCATATAACTGGGTTTAATAACAACTTGGCATTAGTTGTTATAACTTTGTATCATCTAAAGTGATACAGGCACTTCTAAAGTACAGGCACAAAAGTTCTATTAAAGCTAAAGTTATGATGATTATGCTGTGCTTCTGAACGTACTACTTTTTTTCTTCTTGTTGAGAAAGGAAACACACTCTTGTGTGTGTAAATCATCTCAATCATCCTGACTTCCCAGAAGGATAGATTAGGTGAGTTAGATATATATGTGTAGAGTAGGTTTTTTAGTTGTGCTCTTGTTTAATTCCTTGATGGTTTTTTTTGGGTTCATGTGACTTAAGTGCAGTGTGATACTGTGTACCTGCTTGGATGCAGAAACAGCATCAGTCTGTTATAAGATGTCCTTTTCTTCTTTCCGCCTCCTCACTCAGAACTGGCTGCTGCAGTAGCTCAGTTCTCTGCTCAGCAGCACATGTGTGGGGAATTTACTTCCTCTACTCTTTTATCATAAGTAAAGCAAACTAAGCAGAAAGGTCAGAGTTCTAAGCTGGCCTGTAAATGAAGAGGCAATTAGCTGTTCAAACTGGCTTTGCTGCTTGAACCCTTATCACCCAGGTCTGTAGTGGAAAATACAGAATGGAAGTGAATGGAAGTGTCCAATTAATCAAATCAAACCTCTAAGCCACAGCTGAGCCACACCAGTTTAGATGATAACTGGGTCCAAACATAAATACCTGAAGGCAAGAAGTGGTTAGATATGTTCAATTTATTTATTTGTGGATGTTTAATCTGTTTTGTTTCTTAGTAGAGAAGTTATGATACCTTCTTGAAGAAAGTTTGGAAACAGCACTTTATTTTACTTCCAGCACTAGAAACATGGGTAACAAGTTCTTTGTACATTGGATTGGAGCGAACCAAAATACTGCTATACAAAGTTTCTTTTGTATCAGATAGGAGTGTATCACTAAATTTGTATCATCAAGTTGGTTTGTGGTTTTTTTAAACAAGACTACTAATTTCTAATTTGGCATGTTTCCTTTTATTTTCAAAGATGATCCAGAAGGTGCCTTTGTTCCACCAGAATTTGATATCACCGGTAACACTTTCGAGGCAAGTTCATCAATTTATCTATAAAATAGAGGGGAAGTTAATAGTCTTAGTACCTCTGGCAGTACCAAATGCTCAGCATTCTCAGTATATAATTTTAGAACTTCTGAAGATTGTGAGTAGTAAATGGTGCTGTTTAGATATGTTTTGTGGAAATAAAAAGTAAACTTAAAAGTGCCATATTAATTTTTGGCATAAACATTTGTTCACTAACTGTTAAAATGCAAGAATCTATTTTGGCTGAATAATGTGTTGTGCTAAACCACAGCTGGCCTATATTATGTTCACTGGTACCCTTCACTAGTTACATTGGCTTGTTTGGGGACTAGCCACGAACTTTTATGACTAAATATAAAATTTGTTTGCTATCCTCTTCAATAAAATAATTCAGGGAAGGGTAATCAGCAATTTTATCTTTGATTTAATGAAGAAACAGATTGTTATCTGTCGCTTTGCAATGCACAAATGCTCTACATTGTTAAATTAAATTAGATTTAAATTGTTTATACTAATTGATTAGCCTCCCAAGTCAACCATCTCATTGCATGCTACAGGAGCACTTGCTTCCTTAATATCCTTTTTCTTAATACACTATTTTTTCTAGCATGTATTCTTAGATAATTCAAATGCTTTAATTAGCAACACCTTTAATTCAAAGTATATTTTAAAAAAATCTGGTTCTTTATAGTTCAATACAAATATCTTTTGCTTTTCATAGTTACAGCCTTCATAGTCTTAGGTTTATAGTTCTCTGTGTTCTTTGGTGGGGGGAGGTGGGGAGGAGGAGGAGGAGGAGGAGAAGTGAACCTTGGAAGTGTGAAGTACCACATGTTAAATGAGAATGATAAGGCAGGAAGGGTGGTAGATTAGAATATAAAATAGTGCAGTCTTTGAAGGTTAAAGAGGCAAAATTTCAATTGTTGCTATACTTCATTAATGTATCTACATAGCCCAGCAGAGCTCTAGTGATTTTGTGCTCACTCTCCTCCTCATCCCCATGATGGTTTGTGGGGAGTCTTTCTTTGTGGACAAGAATTGTTAGGAGGTGGCCTGCATTGCCTGCAAACTTGGCGACTGTAGAAGCCTTTATATTCAAATGTCGTTGAGGAAAAGGAGACTCAAAGCTTACTGTTTTTTGTTTCTTTCTATTTGTTGTGCTTCTGAAGCTGGACTTAAGATTGTACATAAATATGTCCTTCATCCCTTAACAAGCTTCCAAGACCTGACGCAGAAAGACTTACATGTTTTGTGGAATTATTTGCTCCTTTGGCCAACTGATTTCCCCCCAACTCTTTTTCCCTGTCTAGAAGTTGCTGAACTTTTCTGCATAAAGTAAATACATACACTGACAGAGGTTCGAAGACCAAGGAGATGAAACAAGGTGAAATAGGAATTTGGGAAGACTGTGGTAATACTAAGTGACCTGAAATTTTTGTTCCATCTGATAGCCAAGGCCATTGTATTCTTTTTGGATAAAATGCATCTGTGTACAGATTTGTTGTTTAACTCTTCTCTTTCAGCAGCATGTACAAGCCTGTTAAGCCCCACTGAATCCCAATACCAAGCACAGCACAATCAATTAAACAGTCAGTGAAAGCTGTTTGAGTCAGGAGTGGCTCTGAACATTGACCCTTTCACTCCTTTTGCAAAGGTCAGTGAAGATACATGAAGGTACACATTTGTATGGAAGGAAGTCAACATGCTCTGCCTTGTCCCTTGTGCAGTGGGGTAAGGGCTGAGTGCACTGAGTTCTGTACGTTGCTGCTATTTCATTATCTAGCAAGTTGGGAAGCCTTCCAAAGCAGGGAGAGCAGTGCTGTTGCCTCAGCTGTTTTTCACTGACCACCCTAGAGCAATACACAAGACTGAAAAGCAAGGGCTTTCCCCTGAATTAAGGCAGAAATTTATTGTTTTACTCTGGGATTTGTCTACATTTGGTCAGACACCTATGGGATTCAGACTATTTGTGGAACTTTCAAAGCTTTGCCTCTTAGCATGTGTAGAGTTTGGTTGAATTTTTAAGTGCTTTAATACCAGACCAACTCCTGTCAAGGATTCCATGCTGATCTCTGCTCGTTTTTACTTTTGCAGTTTCCAAGATATGCAGTGGGTTAATGTTATATACTTGTTTCAAGGGTTTTATAATATTGTAATCTTTCCAAGTTGGCCATTTCCTTCTTGGTGTTAATACTTCTTTCTCTTTTCCAGAAGTATTGAGACTTGTCTATCCCCTTACCCCTGTTGTAACCTTTTGCTACTGCAGTAGCAGAATAGTAGTGCTTTATATACATCTCCTGGCCCATTGTGCTCTCTCAGTATTATGAAGTTCTTTGATTACAATAAGCTGCCCTCTTTACAGGGATGTCAAGTCTCTTGTATTACTGCTTGCTCCTTCCCTGGTGATGACCTGACTTGGTTCTTCTTTGTTGGAGTGTTTTTGCAGCTGCTTTGCTTGGGCTGCATTTGTTTGGAACAATGGCAAGTAATGTTTGTTTTGAAACTGCCTGATTTCGATATAAAGTTTGGAACTTCTAATTATGTTCAGGATGATCTTTGGCAGCTGTTACTCCAGTGTCAAAGTTCAACTGATTTAAAATAGTTATGTCAACCAGAGGTTTTGCTTGATTTGAGTGCAACCTATTTTGTGGCTTTTAAAACGGATGCACACAATGAGGTTTGTATGGCTACTGGATGACTTCTTCCTCTTTAAACTATTTTTTAAAAACTCCTTTAATTAAAGCTACAGTTATTTCAACAAGAGATGTTTTGTTTCCTGCTTGGTGAATTACTGATCCAGACCTCTAGCAGTATTGTGACTCCAGCCTAATTAGTTGCTAAACTTAGCTGGCACTCACAAGCACACAAGGGCAATAGACACAGGAAATAAATTGAAATGCATTCTGTCCTGGTGTCTGAAACAACACTATTAAAGATGTCAGTTTCTAGTTGGAATTTCAAATAGCAAGAGATCTAAATCTTTGTCCAAATGATAATGCACAAGACTGAAAAGTAATTGATTTCATGTGGTTGGTTTTAGACTTGTGCCTTCTTTCCTGACCTGCTCTCCATTAGAAAGGAGGAATAATAGCACCAGCTTCAATTACTGTTGAGAGTTGGAAGGTGAAAACTAGCCCTTCAGTTTCAGTATTAGGGGTAAAATAGACTTTTTAGAGCGAAACATGGTTAAGAAGAAATTAGCTGTGAAAGGAGCTTGTGGTGTTGACAGTGAAGTGCAGCTGAACTTTCCATGGTGACTTTAGTGCTGCCACAGTTCCATCCTGTGGACCTGGAGGAAGGATTGCAGTTTCTGAGCATCTGAAGAGACCTTGAAGTCACTGTGTTGCTAAGTGGTTGGAGTGGAATTGAGTAGGCCAGTTCTGGTATGTTTTCCTCTTCCAGGTGTTTGCATGGTTGCAGTACAAGGGCAGAAAGGCAGCCAAGCAGGTACTGCTGGGCTCTAGGACAGCTCTGAAGTAAAACAGAGAATCTCCTGCCTATCTGTTAATGTTATTTTTTTTCCTCTAACCGTGCTATCTCCTTACAGGCTTCCATTACCATTGTGCTCTAGTAAATGTACTGTTAAGAATTGGTGCTGAAAAGAGAGAGAGAGAATAGGAGTTACGCTTTAGAGTTATGACCCATACTGTAACTGCCAGGAAAAGGTGAATTTCTGTACAGTACACTTACAATCATTTGCACTTTTCTTAATGCAGATGCAGGCGTGTGATGTAACTGTGCTTAGTAAGTTTTCAGATGACTGAAGCTGTCACTTGCCTGCATTGATGGAAGGATCTCAGTTTCTGCTTTTCCTCTAAGGTGGAAGTTGTGCCTGAATTTGCTATCGCAAGTATTGTCCACATCTTCGCTCTCACTGAATCTTGAGCTAGAATTCAGTTAGAGACATCTGAAGCATAAAGACTAGCATCTAATTTTATCATTTTCTACTCATCATACTGTAGAGAACAGCAAAGAATGTGAATTTTTCTCTTCTTGGAAGACAGGAAGAGACAGATGCAAAAATACATACTTGAGGCTTCTTTTAAAATTTGCCCTGATTTTGCCTTCTAAATAGGAGGAACTTTAGCCTTTTTCCTGATGAAAATGGTTCCTATTTCATTTTCTTGCCCTGAGCAGTACAGTGTTAGACTTGTGAAATTTGACCAATGAGAGGCTCAACATGAATAGTTAAATATTGTTGAGTTCATTAATAGCCTTACTTCTATCACTACAATGCAAGATTGCCTCAGGTTAAAAACATTGGCTGTCTCAAACCAGTTTGAAATAGCTGTTTGTCTGCATCACAAAACTGCCATTGAGTCTCACACAGAGGTTCATTGATGTGAAACACCACATTTCTAAGATATGAGCTTTCAGTGAGATGAAGGACCAATGTCCACCATGTGCAAGCTTGCATTTATAATCTTTTAATAATGTGGCTATTCAGCTTTGCTTGTTCTGGTGAACCTTTAATAGAAATCAGTGAATTTTCACTCTTGTCTATTTTTTTTTTAATCTAAAAGAGATTGGATAATACTTCTGTTAATGACTTATTTCATTATTTGGAGGTGACAAGATGCAGTAGTTCAGAAGTCTCACTGTGCGGTAGGATTAAAACCTTCAGAAATAAAAAACTGAAAATGTGATACAGAATAAAATACTACCTTGAAGAGAAGGAGGATGTATGGGTTAGAGGAGGGGAAGTTCACACTGCCTCTTTTTCTCTTCTACAACTTGTTCTTGCTTTTATCTGTCAGGACAGGAGTGGCGTGTGCTGATCTCTTACCTGTGAGAGAATCACAACTGGAAAAGGCTGAATGCTGTAGCTGTCTTTGTTGGAAAATCATGACTGTCAACTTGCAGTTCTCATTGGGCTGTAGTTGATTTATATTATATAAAAAAAGTCCAGGCATTTCATTAGCCTTAAAAATAAACAAATGTACATGAAGTGGTAGAACTGCTACAAATAGAAAAGATACAAAATAAAATGTTATTACATTGTTTTTGAATACTAAATTATTAAGATTCATATAGCTTATTCCTGTGAAATGTGACAAGGCAGTTGGAATGATAAATGCAACATACATACAAATATTTTGTGTACGTATAAATGCATGGGTTGAAGTGTCAAATGAAACAGTGTTCTGCAGAATAGATAAAGAAAGGTTCAGGGTGTGTGAGTGTGCATATATATATATGTATATATCTATGTCAGGCCTACTGAAGAAAACTGGTCAGACAGTTTCATGCTGCAGTATTTCTCAGTAGCTGATCATTACTAACCTAATGCTCATGTCTCAGCTGTTGGTCCTTCTCTAAATGTGAAAGCCTTCGTCTTTCTCCCAAATCCAAACAGTAGACAGTATAAAGGAAGTCTTGTCTTTGTGACTTTGCTGGTCTTTTAAAGCAGTAGCTTTGAATACTGTGAGATTATCTCTATTGTTCTATTCTTTCTTTAGCTCTCAGTGCAGGATGAAAAAATAAAACTTTTATATGTTCTCCTAGAGGGGTTTTTGATTTTGTGTTTATCTGACGTGGGAAGCAAGTCTTTTGAAACACCTAGTGCCTTTTTTCTTCAGTTCTGTTTCTCTTAGTTTCATGTAGTCTCCCCTTGAGACTAATTCTATCTAACAGCAGCAAGGCTTGTCATCAGCAAATGGTAACTTATCTCCTCCTGTAATCTAAACTCGATCTTCTGAGCATTATTTAAAGCTGTCTTTTCCTTCAGTGACAAAAATAAATTACTTTCATTTGGTTACCTCTGCCTCTACTGTGCTATAGAAGAGAAAATGGAATCTTCCTGTTCTTGCTTTTACATCACCATCCCAATTGAGGCTTCTTTCAGGAACTTAGGACTGAGCAAACACCCTTTAGTTGCTTTACACAAAGTTAACAAAATTAAGAATGAGGCCATTGGGATTTTTTTTTTTTACATCAGTCTTTTGTTTGTTTTTTGTTGTTTGGGGGTTTTTTATTAATGTCTAGGCTGTCTTAAATTTAATAATTTGGTTATCTCAAAAACCTACAGCTTGCTGCTTAGTCCTGAAGCTGGGGTTGCAAAGTTTTCATCTTGATCTTTGCTAGCAAATGTTGTGAGCATATTGCCAGTATTTCTACAGTTTTGCCTCTAAATCTGAAACAACTTTTCAGAATGACTTATTTTTATTGGAAATAGTCTGTCTCCTAGGCAGAAAAATGTCTTTAGAAGAAAAATTACTGTACAGGTAACCTGGTCAATGAAAACAAATAGAATTTTAGGTTTCTTCCTTATTTGGCTACAAGATTCCTATAAGAAAACATTATTAAAGTTACGATATATAATTTTTCCCCTAAGACTTATAAAGATTATGCCCTGATGTACAAAAGAATTTTTTTAAGTATCTTATTTAATAATTTTTGTTTTGTGAGGAAAAGATTGGGAGTGAAGAGAGGACTTTGTGTTCTGTCTTAAAACAGGTGGTTCTTGTAGTTGAAATTTACTTTTTTTGAAGCCTGAAGGGCTGTGTTGGATAAATTTGTGGATAGTCTCCATCATGGGCAAAAAACAATGGAAAAGAGAAGAAATTGTTTTCTCCTGTTACACATGCACAGTGTCATAAATCTCTGGGCTTCTTAATGCTAAAGATGCACAAATGTTTAGGATCAGTTGTTTGTCTCCAGCCTCTTCCGTGTAAACTCTTCTCATTAGTATTGATACTTTCTCAGCTGTGGATGAAATTGTCTTCTTTAGTCCTCATATTATCTGTCAGTTTCTGGTGCTGCCCATTCAAACTCATTTCTTTGATGGATCCGCCATCTTATTTGCAGAACTTAATTTTCTCTGGTCCTTTCCACTTATTTCCATCATTTACTCCTTAGAATGGTTAACATTGCTGTTGAAATGTAAGCCCGAACCCTTAAAGGCAACATGGAATTATTCTTTATCATTACTTTGTATCAAAAGATTCCTCTTTCATTTATTTTATGTCAGTTTTACATGGATATTCATGTTACTAATACATCCATGATCATTGCTACTCAGGATCTGGATAATTTATACTCCCTGAAATAATGGCAGTTAATTTTTACCATTTGCATGAACTGAAAATAGAGTCATTTCACCAGTGTGTGAGAACATTCATAAATACCACTGTTTCTGAAACAGTGTTTACTGTTCAGGAAACAATTGACTTAGAAGTAGATGGTAGATGGCTTCCTAATCTCCCGATAAAATTTCAAGACTAGTTCAGTTTCCACTGTGAATTAGATGGTTGTAGAGGATTAGGTTGTTGAGATTTAATCAACAGAGCCTTCAGAATTGTGGCAAAATGGTTGTCACTCACATGTCAGTGTCCTTAGTTACAGCATTTGAGGAAACTGTAGGAGAATGATTGCAAACGTGCTTTTGAGGCTGAGGGTAGTGTCTCCTGGGAAATGTATTGAGTGTGACTTAAGTTTTCTTAGATAAGCTTGCAACACATTCTGAATTAATCTCTTTGGATATGCATACTCCAGGATTCTTGAGATTTTCAACCCTTTCACCAAGTTTAAAAATAGAACAAACAAAAACATCAAAACCAGAAGCCAACAAACAAAACGCCCAAACAAACAAACAAAAAGCTAAAAAAGCCCCACAAAACAACCAAAAACCCCAAACAAACTTCTCCTTTCTCTCAACTGTAATACTGCTTCTGTGCTTGAGTAGAGAAGGAGCAAGGTTTACTTCTGCAGAAAACATTCCCCTGTGAGACAATCAAACTGAAATCATAACCAATCTGAAATCAGCCCCCAGCCCTCCCCCACCAAATGTTTACATTCCTGTAATATACAATGAGAGCTACCTGTTCATTGGCTGCTTCTGTCACCCCCAGCTGTTCTGTGAAAATCAGTGTTTTGAATGTTGTCGTGACAAGATATTATGCAGACAGGTAAATACAGAAGTGTCTGACCAGCTTTTTACATTTTGCAGTTCATCTTATATATGATCCTGATAGGAAAAAAAAATAGAAATCTACATAAATTATTTTATTAAGAAAGAGTTAACTGGTAATTGTACAGTAATGGATATTTTATGTGTTAGAGTCTGGATGTCATTGATTCATGTCGTGCTGAAAGAACTGGGATGCTAATCTAGTGTATTGGCCTATAGTGTTCTTAACTGGAAGTGCTGCAATTCAGTTTTTTACCTCCAAAATGTGTCATAAGTATTCCTCAGAATGGTGTGAATGCGTTACTCAGAGTGACAGACTTTACCAGTAGGCACAGTCTCTTAGGTTTAAGATTAAAAGAATGTAGTTTTTTTTAAAATAACGAACTTCAGTACTATGAATAACATTGTATTTGCCATAAAATGAAAAAAAAATCCTACACAGTTCAGAGAAGATAGAGCCAGTCTGCTCAGCATGCACACAACGGTTTCACAGGCTCCCTTGTTTCTATGCCTACGGGGAATAAGTTGTGTTACCTTAATTAAGTGATAAATGAATTACCTATGGCAAGTAACTTAAAAGTAAGAAGGTTAATGGCTGATAAATCATAAGGAGAGCTGTGACACGTGAAACTCCATTTCAAAGGGAGTTTTTAAAAAATACCATTGTTCAAGAAGCTTTAGAGATAAATGTGAGTAACTTTTGCTATCTAAACCTCTGAGGTCTTCAGCAGGGTTTTTTTTGCAAATTTTTTTTGTATTCTTTCTTAAGTGTCATAATTATACTTCTGTAGTTATGCAGAGAGGAGTCAATTGGTGTGCTACTCATCTGTGTTGGGGTGCCTGATCTTCGTGATTAAGGGAGCCTGAAAGTGGGATGGAAGTGTAAAAAAACCTGTTCTTAATTTGTGTCTTCACTCTGCAAATACATGAGTAATTTCCTGCATATAGCATGGTTTAAATTTGCTCAAGATTCTGTGTATGTTCACTTCATGTGACTTCCAAGAGGGAAATGAATCTTCACGGAGGTTACAGTTAGTGGCTTTAGATGTGTCTTTAGTACGGTAGTTAAGGTAACAACAGCTTTTTGAAGCTGTATTGAGGTCCATTTGAAAAATTTGAAATTTTTTTTTCTGTTTCTGGATGTAGCTCTGGATTGACATATTTCTTTTCAAAGTGGTTTCTACTATAGATGCTGGCAAATTACTCCATGGACAGCAATCAACAGAGTCATATGGAAAGCTAAAACCTATTGCTGTTAAAATAATGTTTGTGGGTAGCACAGAGACTGTTGTAAATGTATCATATGATTTATTTTTTAAAAAAACAATATGTATCTCCTGTCAATGAAGACCTGAAAAGAAACCCCTGAGGTTAGTTTAAAAGTATGAAAAAAAACTTATAAAAGGCTGAAAACCTGATAATTTTCAAATCTCTCAGAACACAGTAATGCTGCCCAAAGTCTGCAATGTTTGCAAATGAATAAGATACAAAAGAGTTTTTCAAAGAAAGCCATAGCCATAAAGCTATGTAATTTTTTTGAACATGTTTTAGTCTTGTAGGACCTTCAGTAGGTTCATACATTGCAACTCTTCTCTATGGAGAATTATCAAAAATCTGGCTCAATTTTAACAGTGTCAGAATATATTAGTGACCAACCTGACAAAATTAGCAGTAACATAAATTTCCAGGACCAGATGGTGAAACAGCATTCATAAAAGAAACAAATACTTCAAGTAATACTCTTTAGCCTGGAAGACAATGCCCTGAAGGATAAGCTCTGCTAGAAATCTGTTAGGTGTGCTGTGGTAGGAGCCATGGAGTGAGCCTCTGCTCTCAGAAATGAAGAAGTGGGTGGCAACAATGAGATGTACCTGGGTGGATTCAAACAAAATACTGCCTTTTTATGCTGTAAAATGTGGAAGTTTTTGCTGCAAAACATAGATGCAAAAAAGTTGCATGTCAATAAAACTTAGACAAATTCATGGAAATAAAACAGTTGGCATGAACTGTTACAGACAAGAAGCCTGCAACTATAAAACTGAGATTAGGTTGATGTCCCAAGTAGTGTTTCTCAGGTCAAACTGGGTGATACAAATAGAGTTCACCAGAAACCTGAACCAGTAAAATGCAGGGACTAGGTAACAAAGCCATGTTTGTGTCTTGTGATAGAAACTGATGACCTTATGTTTGCCTAAAAACATAAACAAACTTGAAAGATTTCACTTACTTTTGTTACATTAGTTAAAAGACAATTTGAGAGTTAAAATACCTGCAAACTTTGGCCATGAGAAAATCTGACCTGTAGATGCATTTTGGGCCCCAATTTTTTTAGAAGTCTTTTGGGGAAGAAGTTTTGCCAGGCAAAGTTAACTGTAGTTAGAAGGGACAAACTGCACATTCCAGCATTTGTTAACCACTTTGAGCTAGACTGTGTGTTTTGTGAGTAGTCTACAGTGGCTGAGCACTTCTAGCACACTCTGCAGACTAATTACCAAAGCATCCAGCGTGCCAAATGAACATAAAGCTAATATTTAATACAGCACCTTCCAGTAATTACAATTACGCAGAAAGGCATTTAGTCCATTTGTAATGAAGGAAATTATTGAAAATAATAGACCTATTTCCCTTTCATTTCCTCACTGAGGAATATTACTGACTTTCTTTTTCATAAAAATAGCATATTTTAGAGTGACTACATAGAAAAATGACATAGGTAAATATTAAATGTTTTCTCCCAGTAGTAATTTTCTCAAGCATTACCTTGAATTTCTTTATAAAACTTTGAGGTTTAAAACCGCACTGAAGCTTTCATTAATGGAACCCTTAAATGCTTTGAATTGTGACAGGGTGGAGGTATATATAAATCTGTGCAATCTCAATTAAAAAAAAAAAAGAAAAATATGCAAAGTAAAATAAGGGCCAAATAAGAATGTCAAACCCAAGAATTGCTTTACATAATTTCTGTAACTTGTAATTTAATCAGAAATATTTTTCAGGAAGTATTAGTTGTATTATGGTCTGTCTGTTTCAGTTCTTTGGAAGACCTACAGTTCTGAACTCAGTGAAATCTCAATACAAAATATAAATGGCCATTATTTGTAATTGCTACATGCTTGTGCAGTCACTATTCAAAAGCTCTTTTGTCAATTTTTTCCTGTAGTGTTTGTCTGCAAATGTGAGTTCCTGGAGAAATTCAGTTCTTTAGCCCTGTCAAGCAGTAATACAACAACCCCTCTGTCACGATCCCTGTGTAGACTTGGAGCTTTTACTTCCTCTCCTGATCTTTTGATTGGCAGATTTTAAAACTAGAGCAGATCATTACTGTTCTCTGATTTCACTTCCTGTAGTGTTAAATGATTATAAAATGGCATGCAGCAAGGCAAGTAACTTTTGATTAGAACTTGCAGAAGCCTTTTGGAGTGTATTTCCATCATGATATAAAATTATAGCATGGTGGGAGAAGCTTTCCTTGCCCTTGGTAAGTGCTTCCAGTACTTAGTCTGATCATTAAAAAAAAATGTAGTATCTTCACCTTTTAAATTACCTTTTTGGGGTTTTTTTTGTCTTCTTATGCCTTCATGTCTTGAAAACCACTCTAGTATTAGAAGTTATTTTGATCTGAAGATACTTCACGATTCATGAACTTCAAATTTTCCTCTGAAATACGTGAGTTCCCTTGTTTCAGCATGTTGCTGAAAGGACTTGTATTACCTCAAATCATACTTATTACTCTCTTCAAACATCTTTTTTTTTATGTTGCCATTGGGATTCTTAAAGGGCACATTATTTCCATGATGGCCTTCCCAGTGATACATACCATAGTGGTTTACCTGCAATTCTTGTTATATTTGCTGGCTTTGGGCTAAGAGGATATGTAGTCTCTAGGATCAAATCTGGAGAACTGGTTTCCTAATTTGACTTCCTCCCTTTCCTCCCATCCTTTTTGGAACTGACACTGTGGTGGAGTCTTGCTGGCATGGTCTATGTATTTGTGTAGCAAGTGACATTTAGTCTTTAAGTCCTGAGCCTCCTTAGGAATTTTGAAGAGATTGCTTTGAGGTTTTTTTTGGGTTTTCTTTTGGTTCTCTCTGAAAATGCATGTTGTTTATTAGCTATTAAATTATTATCCTGTAGTGCAATATGCTTATAATTCAAAAAGCTTTTCTCCTTATCTACATTTAAAACAAGTGGGTACGAGGGGGTTTTTAGGGGGAGTGTTTTGTTGGGTTTTTGGTTTTGTTTCTTTTTGTGGTAGTGGTTTTGTTTGGGTTTTTTTTTAGAAATTAAGGAAAAAGGTCCTCTTAATTATTTAATGAAGTTCCTAATGGCCAATTCAGTCCCAATTCTGACTGGGCAGAAGAAAAGTTCTTTGCCGCCCTTTCCTCTGTTACTTTCCATAGAGCAGACTGAAAAGTCTTTAGCTTGCTTGTGAGATTGTTTTCATTGAGAGCAGTCACTTCTAGTAAGCGACTAGAATTTTATACTTAAGAATTTGCTTTATTTATTGCATATATCTTGCTCTTCTTTCCCAGGAAGTGAAATTTTTCGTCTTAAGCCCAGCTGTGCAGTTAAGTAGAAGCATTTTGATGCATTAACTTGGGGAATGCCCCACCTAGTGGATGATTGTAAACTCATTTTCTCATTGCTCCAGTTTGGACAGACTTAAGGTTATGTTGGATTACCTTAAATATTACCCATGTTTACTGCCAGCTCGGGAAATTGATTAAATATCTGGGTTTTCGTTCATATTTTTCTTTTGGGATGGCAGTGGTGGTGTTTGGAGTGCTGGGAGAGAGGAAAGGTAAAAAGGGGATTTACATGAAAGAAAGTTTCAAGTTGAAAAAGGTGTCCACATTCCCTATAAATGTTTTAACACATAAATTAGTTACAAGCTATGGTGCTTACAACTACCATCTGAAGAACTAGATTTCCTGCATGACAGAGGAAGTACCGTAACAGAGCAACTTTTTGTGTGTTGGGAAAAAAGATCTTACTTCAATCTGAGACTGGCCTTTCTCTTGTACAAGAAAAGACACAGTGAACTTCTTAAAACAGGACAGTAAAATGGAATTGAAGCCTGTCTGCTTGCATCTCAGACACTTGTGCTTTTAAAGGCAGACTAGGGCAAATGTTATACCCCATTGTGAACAGAAATTATTAATTGGAAAACGTGGTATGAGGTAATGGGTTGCTCTGCCCTTGTCCCTACGTCCTATAATGTTCACATCCAGCATTTGTCAAAAGCAGATTAATTTGTTCCCCTAAAGTCAAGCTCCTCATCTTTCTGTCCTGCTTTTGGAGCTGGTAAGTTGTATCTATCAAATTATATACAAATAGGCTTTCTTGTTCTGTATTATAAGATATAGTGGATTCTTATACATTTGTTACTGGAAGAAATTATTTGTTCAGAAGTTATTCTATTCAGAAGTACCTTCTGACTTAAGAGGTGTCCCCACACTGTATGGCATTATTTCTTCTGGTATTATAGCATGGCTTGGTCGGTGTGGCATTAGTCCATAACTTGTGCAGTGTGGTTTTTAACTTCAGCTCTTAGGGGAGTGATCACTTTGTTTCTATAATAGTAATTTTGCAGAACAGAGGTGATGTCACTTGTTGCAGGTCCTATCAAGTACATGGAATAACTTACAAATATCAATCTATTAAACTGCCCAGCACAATACTACATTTATACAAAAGGCTCTTTAAATGGAGCTGTACTATATTGTTAAGTTTGTCCTTGTTTCCTTATTTTTTTTTAACATTATGTTTAGTTTTATGTTATGTTGTCCACTGAGAAATGGAAAATGACATTGCTTACTGAAAAACAGTGTTCAATATCAAAATTAAGGAATAAGTTCTACAATGTACACTTCTTCACTGTTTGAAAGCTTATGGAACGGTCTACAGAAAAAAACCCCCAAACTGTAAAACCCTAAGAATTTTGGTTAAATTTCTTCCACCAAGTGAAATATACTAACGTTTATAAATCTAGATTTTTTTTTCTTCTTTTTTTTTTTGTCTTTTTTCCTCAGTTATGGTTACCTTTTCAGACCTTCAGTCTTGGGCAGACTTAGAGTAATGCTACTTTTATCTAGTTAATTTTATAGCAAGTTAACTTACATGGACTGTAAACCATCAAGCTTTAAGCATTTACTTAAGAGTTCTACTTCTTTTGTCAGTAGTTCTGTTAGTCTAGGTAGCGTGCAGTTTCTGCAGCTGAAATAAGTATAGATAAAGGTTATAGTGTGTATGAAGAAAAACTTTTTTCCATCACGTTGTTAGTGGACTATTTGCTCAGACTTCATAGTTTTGTATCCTTTTACCAACTTGGTTTGTTTCATCTTACAAAATAAACCATTCTGGTCTATCAAGGGTGTGGTTCAGTAGAGCTGCTGCCACGGTGTGGGTTATGGTAGTTTATGTGGCACAGGGAGCAGGGCCGGGGTAAAGTAACCCTTACTTTTGGAGTAGATGAACGACCTTCATTCCTCTGCTACATCAAAATAAATATAATAGTTCCTTTCTTAGCTCCTCTGAGATTCTCAAAACTCTTCAGTTACCTCTTCTGCTTAATGATGAAGTTGTATAACAGTGAAGAACTTGAGACTGAAATTACTGGTTTGGAAAAAAAATTATTTTTTCCATCTAGATCAGATGGCATATAGTCTGCTTTTCTGATGCTTGTCCTAATCTTGATGTGTCCCAAAATAAGTCAAGGCTTCAGAGCCAGCAGTCAGCACTGATTTATGTGTTCTTGGTTTGGGGATGGAATGGAGGGGAGAGAGGAAGAAAGGAATTGTCCAATCTCACACACACAGCTCTTCCTGATAGATGGTGTTACACTTTGCTTCATGGAGGTGTCCTGCCTCACTAGAAAGTAAATCTACAGGCATACCTGTGGAAAAAGTACAATTAATACAATTTAGAGACAAAAACACATCTTAATGAGAAAGTTAGGGGGTGGGCATAGGAAGGAAATTACTTTTGACCTTCAAGTCAGTCTTCTTTCTCAGATAAGAGATGGTAACGTGTGTAGCAAATGCATTAAAACCAATTTAATGTACAAATGCAGTCATAATTTTATTTCTGTATGTATCTGTAATCCTCAGAGAACAGTGTTCAGTACATTTGAATTCCTGGCTATGCTGCATCACCATTGAAATATTTATCCAAACTTGCACTTATATTTGCTTATAAATTTTTCGAAATGTATTCTATGAATGGAATATGAAATACAGGCCATCGTGGATAAAATACCGTTACTTAAGCAGATCTCAAAACGTATTTTAAATTTTTTTGTTTGTTTGTTAGGGTTTTTTTTCTGTTTTTTTTCCCAAGAAGCAAGATGCTTCTAAAATTAAGAGGTAGCTGTGTTGTGTGGGAAATCTACTGCATTAGCACTAGATTTTAGAAAGTTGCTGGTTGATCTAACCCTAACCTATCACGAGGTTGTGGGCTTTAAGAGAAGCAGAAGTGGAAAACACGGAGTATTTTTAAAAATTCTGTTGTAAGTGTATTCACTGGCAAGTGGTATTATGCTGTATTTTTTCTTCTCCTTTTCTTTATGCTTGATAGTCTCATAAAATATTGCTATATATAAAAGGGTTTTTTTCAAATTAATATTTTGTTTCTCTGCTAAGAGGAATGTCACTTCAGTCTCCCTTCAATCAAACGTTTAGCATGCTTCTAACTTTAAACAATACTTACACAAACACAGGGTTCTCAGTTTTATATTTAATTGTAGCCTGGTTGGTGTAATACTTGTAATACTGGTTATTGACAAGGGAAAAAAAGAATTCTCACTGGACCCCACACGATTTCATTTTATATGCAGCTTCAGCAGGTCTGAAGCTGGTTTTGTTTGTCATGTTTAAATTAAACCACCTTTCCAATAAACTTATACCTTAAAATTGAAAATAAGCTTGTGTGATCTTGAAGCTTTGGTGGCAGGAGAGAGAGAATTGGTATCATATTTAATGTCTTTTTTTAAACTTCATGCAGGCACACATCTATTCTTTGGGTGCAACACTGAAAGCAGCAATAGAATATATTGTAGAACCTGAGACAGAATCAGAATTCGGACAAGATCTGCGCACTCTACTGGAACAGATGCAGGAAGAGAATCCTGAAAATAGGCCAGATATTGAGGTAAAACAGCCCTACACCATTTTTTGTTTTTAAGAAAGTGATACTAATATTTCTGCATGTGTGCTCATTAATTTCTGTCTCATTAATCTCTGTAATTATCAAGATAGTCTTGATAAGCAGTATGCTCAGGTTTTGCAAGAAAGCTGAGGTGTTCCCTGACTGCAGAAATTCATCATTTTTCCCACTCTAATGGATATAAAACCTGGAAAGTGGATGTAGGTGTTAGACTATGCTTGGATTTTTAAGAAGGTTGGGTGAATACACTGGTAGATCTTAATCTTCTCATTAACTGTTTTCTTCCGATTTAATATTTGGTTTGCAGAGAGACAGAGTGTCATTAGAAAAAAAAAGCACTGGCATTATGCTGTGAAATTTGTGTGATAATTGGATTGCATTTAAGAAGGGGGTGTAGGGTCCCTGCCCCAGGAAACCTCTGTTCTTTGGCATGTTCAAAGCAGTGTTGTTCAAAGCATTACAACTAATTTTTCTGTAAATACATAAAGGCTCCAAGTGGTCTGTAGACCCTAAAAGCTCTGTTGCTGACTATTTAAATCATCCCAAAAATGATTGGTCTTGGGTAATATATAAGGGTCACTTTGTGAGTATGTTCCTTCTGTTCCTTTTCCACTGGACACTTTTGAACAGAGTTGTGGGAGCTATCTGCAGGGAAAACCCCTAGACTTTTCTAGGCATTTTGCTAGACTTCAGCACAGTTGGATACCTATCTTCCATTTTCCTGTCCTTCTTCAATCCTATATGTGAACCAACAGGGCCAATTTCCTCCTTCCATGCACAACAGCAGAGGAGCAGTTGAGTGGGTTTATGGGGGAGTGAGAGCATCTCCTAAGAGCTGTATGAAGTCTCATCAGTGGTTATCTAGGAATAGTTACTGAGGAAATGGTGGGATGCATTTGGAAAGGCAGCTCTCTTCCACATCCTGCCCAAAGGGACAGGTTTTTAAATGTGTGAATATCTGTAGTTAATGATGTGTGAGACCAATGCTAATGCCATCAAATAGTGCTCAGGCTGCAGAATAGAGATATGAAGTACTGTTACTTATTGTGATCTGATAATGATTGCCTTCTCTAATTGGGAATATTGCTTTTCAGATATTTGTATTTTGCAGTTTTTAAAAGATTCAGGGTTTAATTTTAATGTAATTTCAGTAATAAAAACATTCATCATCCTGCCTGTGTCACTGAATTCAAGTGAAGCATTGGCTGTTTAAAAAAGTAATCAACACTAGCATTTTGCATTTTCACTATGTTATTCATAAAGGATAGTATTTAAGATAATTTTTATCTGTTGTTCTTGATGTTCTAACTGTAGGCTAAAACTTGAATTGTATTAAATGGCTTCATAATAGCCCATGGTAAAAACAAGAAATTAATTCAGCCACATTATAGAAACACACAATATAAAGAATTGGAGAAGAAAGACCTCCAATGTAGCATCATATAAATTCAGATGTACTGTGGGAATTAACATCATTCAAGTTAGTCAAAATTCACAGATCTATTTATTATTGAATAAGTATTTAACATTAATTTTCTCTAGAGCATTTTGTCATTATGTGAAGAAAAAATGAAGATTGCTTCATCAAGTAATATTTGTCGAAGCTTGTCTGCTGTTGGAAGAAGAGTTCTTTCAATTGAATCATTTGGTACTTCTCAAGGTAACCTTTAAAATGTATTTAGTCTAAAACTTTAGATTGACTGACATATCTAATGATTTTTCAAAGACTGTGCTTGTGTGATCTCCTGTTATGGGTTCCTTTCTAGATTGCAACAAATCATTACTAAATATTTGTAGATTGGTGATGATGAAACAGGGACATGCAACTCTTAATTAACATAATATATTTAAAGTTTCCTTTATGATTCAAAGTGATTTGTTCAGAAATTGAGAATTTGTGTAACATACTAAAGATACATAACAGCAATGGCAGAAAAAAGCAATGTAAAGATTTACTAGGAGAGATTAGAAGGTTTAAAAACACATTTAATATAAGCATCTGTTTTTGTATCTAGATGTCTGTGATAACATGTGGAAGGGAAGAATGTGTCAGAGAAGTTTGGGACCTAAATTATATTCGAATGAGAAAAACAACATTGCAGGTGATTCGTCTGCAGTGGAAGAGGTGACGACTGCCTGTCATAACAACTCTTCTGTAGTTACCATGGTGACTGGCAGAGAAAGTGGTTTAAAGGAAATGCAAATTGATCTGGATAAAGAGAAAATTCGACATTCTAAACTTGCAACTCAGACTGAAAAGAGCAAAGAAGAGGACAAACACACCGTGTATACTGACAGTTTTGCTAGTGTTGCTTTGGATATAAAATCATGTGTTATTGATCTGGAGAGAGATGGCCTTTTTAAGAAAGGTTCTTTGAGAAAAATGAAAACCTTTCCAAAGCTACCACTCGAACTTGCAGATACAAATAACTTTTTTACTTCTGTAACCAACAGTGGACCACTAGATACGAAAAATCACTTCATAACACAAGAGTCACTACCTCTGGACAATAATAATGAGGTTGCTTTTTCAAAGCGAAATCTCAATTCGTTTGCTGTCAGCTGTCCACCAGAAATAGAATCAAAGAATCACCAAGCTGATGATCGTCATTTAGAAGCACCATGTGTATGCACACAAGTGTCTGGCTTGAATCTAGAAGAACATATGTCATTTATGAATGGTAAAAAGATAGGTTTTTCTTCATCTGATCACAAAGAAGACTCTTCTGGTGCTACCTCTGAAGTGCTAAAACCAGCTGATATGCTAAAAGGCCCAAATCAGTCAGTTGCTGGAGCAAAAATGCTAGACAACTACATGGTGTTGGAAGACTGTTCTGAAACTTTTCAAGGGTCAAATGAAAATTATGTACCACATTTTAACAAGATGGATTCAGTGTTAACAACAAAACCCAGTGGGAACAGACATGGATCAAACGTTATTAGGCCACCAGAATTAAGCAGCAGTGTGATGAGTGCAAACAATAATGAAGATAATCTTTGTGGAGGCAGAGGTTCAGAAATCAAAAGTAATGAGCAGGTAGTAAAAATAAAGTCTTCGTTATATAGTTGCTGTAGTCACTTATGTGGAGATGAGATGACTTAAATACTGTGTGATTTCTTCCCCCCTTGTCCCCTTTAGCATCCCAGAAAATGGAATTTTGCTAGTCTGCACACTCTAAGAGCTAATATTGGAAACATGGTGATCCTTTTTTCCTCTTAAATTAAAAAGTAAAGTGCTACATTGAAATTTATGCTGTTGCAAAATCAACTTCCATTTTAATTTTTTATTTTTTTCACAGATGGAATCTACTCACTAGTGTGTTAGAGCAGCATCCCTTAAGAGCGATTACATTTGTAAGAGAACATGACCAAAGCATACATGTATTTTTAACTCTTTATGTTACTGTCAATGCATAAATTTCACTACCTTGCAGTGAGCCTCCCAGGTGCTTATGAAAATTGCAGAATTCCTGACTGTAAACCTGACCTCATTGAAATCAATGGCAATATCCCATCAGCTTCAGGAGGATAGAGTCTGCATTTTCTTTAATCTTACATGTACATTTAAGTTTTTAGAAATTGTACATACGCTATATTCGTTCTGTGTTCTTAAATTGACGTCTCTGTTTGTTATTTGTGTTTCACTATAGAATTGAAATATGTGCACAATATGATGGATGTGTTGTCTCATGCATTAAGTCTTTATAAATAGCCAAATAAGAGAGGAAGAATCTACCAGAATTTGTTGATAGATATTTGTAATATGGTCTCTGCTCAAATTCCATATCTCAGGGTGGACAAGTTTGGTCTCTGACTAGATGGTTTTCTCTTGTGCCACACTCAGAGGTGTAAACAATCCTTGTGGCAGGAGAGCTGCTGGCTAAAACTGCAGGGTAGTTTATCCTTCTCCAGCTTTGTTATGGCAGGATTAAAATGAGCCGCACATTTACTTCACATATTTTGGTTCCAGAAATTATTCTTAGGTGAAGATGTTGGTTTTTTTTCCTTGCCTGTCTACTGGCAAGTCAGCCTTGTTCTCCTTGCCTACCAGCCCATCTTCCAGCCATCCCATACAGTGGCACTTAGGGTTATATTCAGTCTCTGTCTGTCCCTCTTTTCACCTTGCCCAAACACCTCCACTGGAGCACTAACCTAGAATTATCAGGTGTGTAAAGAGTCTTTGGTTCATCATAGCTCAAAAACTAGAGCTAATTGAAGAATCTGTCCCTTTTTCCTTTTCCTGTCTTTTCTCCTTCAAGAGGTGTGCTTATTAAATTATAGTTCAGGGGGATAGTAAGTGTGGATAAGTACCGCATTGCATGATTTTGCCTTCTGAGGGGGTTATTCATTGTATGCATATTGAATCCTTTATTTAGTTTTTAAACTCTGCAGGTGCATTCTTCAGACTCTGAGAAATAATCCATTTATTGTACATCTTTTTTTTCTATTTCTGCCACCACTTACGGACATAAGTTGAGTGTAGTGATAGGGGTTCTTTTTTAAGGACGAGAAAAATGTTGAAGTAAGACCTATATTCTGTCCTTACCAGATTACCAGGGCAAAAGTTTAAGTCTGGGTGCATTAAGGTAGTTTTAGGAAAATAATCTTCCCTAGAATTATAGTTTTCCAAAATTCTTCCATGAAATTAAAAGCTGTAACAAATCTCATTTGCTTTTTTGCAGCAGCACTTGAGACTGACAGAAGAGTAAACCAAAACACATTTTCAGGTTATTCTGCCATTTTCTGAAGTCTTCTTTTCTTCAAATATTTTCTCATCAATTTAAATAAAGTGTCCTTTCAGCCTGAACAGAATTTCATTCTTGGAAAAAAGTAGGCTCTTACTAACAGTGAGATTATCCTGCTTCCACCTGTGATTGCACTCACAGGACAATCACTGTGAATTAAAAAAGATAACTCTTATTCCAGGTGCCCTATTAAGCAGTGTTGTAATACATAGCATCTGAAACGAAGGCAGCAGGGTGGTGGTTCTTTGTTATATCAGAGGTTTATAGCTGTCTTTTCAATAGAAGAAACGTTTGATAGACTCATGTTCTATATTCTCTTTTTTAGTAAACTATTCCAGCAAATGTTCAGGCTCTGCCACATAAAAATGTGCTATTTAGAAAAATCTTGTTGGTCTTAACAAAAAAAAAGCAAACATAATAAAATCTTCTTTGATTATTTAACTGCTGTAGGGCGAAAAAAACCCTTTAAATATATTAACACCTAGGCTTCTGAAATGGCTTCCTGAAATGCTGAATTTCTAGCCTCATAATCCTTTGATATTTTTTATTTTTTCTGAAAGGAAGGTCTGAAGGAGGGTTTTCTGAAGGAAGGTCATTCGTAGTAGTTGTTGATCTGTATAGCAGAGTTTATGGTGAGTCTTAGAGAAATGCAGTGGGTTAATGTTTTCAGCTTCTTTTTTTCTTTTTGAAAAGAGATTTTATTCCTCAGGCTTCCAAAATACAGCAGTTTTTGCTGCCTCTGTGTTACTTCCTGACAGCTGAAACAAAAAAAGCTGTACCTTGCGAAAGCACAACTGCTGTCTCTCTCTCAAGTTCCCATTGTCCAGAATTTGACCAAATACCCTTTTCTTTTTTTAAGAAAGTATGAGTCTAAGTTTGTTCATTTACTGCAAAAGCACAAGAAGTGTGAAGCCCCGACTAATGTGATTTCTGCCTTGTGGGGTAAATAGAAAACACCGCAGAGGATTTGCAGTGCTGCTTTTTCCTGAGTTCTCTATAACAGATCAGCATGATTGCAGCAAGTAGAGCTTTCAGAATGGTGTCTCTAGCGTTCCTTTCAATCTTTCATGTTGTTTAGAGAAGGTGCAATACCAGCCCCATCCGGTTGAAGATCAACCTTGTCTGCTCTGGAGAACAGACAGTTTTCTTGCCTGTCAGTACTTCTCCAGTGGACAATATTTTTCTAATACTCAAACACTGCTTCTTATTGTTGTGTGCTTTACTGCTAGTAAGCATTACTAAAAATACTTGCTTGCTTTTGTCTGGCTACTGCAATGTATCTTGTGAGGGTTTTCCTAGTAATTTTTATAGTTTTGCATGCCATAAATAAATATTTTTCACTTCAAGTTTGAGTGGGGTTCTTTTATTTCTCTAACCGGTTTCATTCCAATCAGGTGTGTCTCATCTCTAACCCTTTTAAATGTTTCTCTGTGATTTAAATGCTGTGGCCTTTACTTGGGAAGGGTTAATGGGAACCTGGCATATGCAAGTTTGTTTTCTGTTGGTCATTGATACCCTGTCAAGCATGAGAGAAGTGAAAAACCATGCAGCTAGAGACTGACACTTTAACACTGGGGAAATAACACTTGAAGGAAAAAAAAAGTTGTCAATTCCCAGAATAACACTTGCTAAGAAAAGAAGGATGAAAGTCTTGCTTTGGCTATTTAAAACATGCCAGCATTATGTTCATAAAATAGATTATGTTTGCATAGTTGGAATGCTTTACTAAATTTGGAGTTTACAATTCTGGTACCAATGATTAAGTAGAAGATCTGTTAGATGATCTTTGCAGCACTGCAAAAAACCCATCACTTTTCCAACAAATAAGATTTAAAATGCAATCTTTGGGCATAAATCAAAATGGCACCAGGACGTAGCTATAGGCAATAATGGCTCATTTAGCCACTGCTATATTTTCTGACAAAATTTCTATGCTGTGAAAAACATTTTCTTACTTTAAAAAATAGGTAATTTAATTTCTGTTATGAAAAGGTCTGGTTTAGAACATGAAAAAAATTTGGAAAGAGACAATTAGATTATAATTTTGTTTCCTCTTTGGTGCAGTTTCACTGGTGATAATATATTAATGTTTAATAGCAATATTAAAATAATGTTGATGGTTTAAATGCAGTGGACTTATAAATGCTGAAGAGTTGTCTTGAGCTTGCTTTGCTAAAATATGTGAATAGATAGGAAATAATGCATGCTACAGATGGTTTGACTAAAAGCATTTAATCATATATTTTCCAGTACTTCCGATTTTTTTTCTTGGTGGTTGAGTGGGGATTTTCTTTTTAAGTTTTAGAAATAGTAATAGCCATGAATCAGAGACTTGCATGTTAAAAACCAAAACAGCCAAACCTGAGACATGCCTAAATAATTTTACACTTTAAACCAAGGTTCAGTGGAGTTAGAATGTGCATTGAGTTAAAATACCTCAGAGGTGAGGTACCAGGAGCATTGCACTCAATACCTTTGTTTAAAGATTGAGGCTTAAATAAAAGTTGCCTCATAACCATAGGCTGAGAAGTGTATTCTTTTTCCTTTGAAAACTGTTTGAACCAGACTGCATGCATTTTTCACCTCAAATGCAAATGTGTGATGAAACACGTCTTGTCATGTACCTTGACTACATGGGCTAACTTCTGCAAGGTGTTAGAAGCCCAAGTCCCCAGCAGGTCTGAACCCTCAGTTTTCATCTGAAGTCTTCCACATTTCTCTTTCTGGTATAGGAAGGTGGGAATTTGGAATAATTAGGACATTGGAAGAATGACCTTCTCAGGTATTTCTTTCAGGAATAAAATCGATGTGATCAAGGTAAGGAGAGATGTGAATTATAGTAAGAGATAATAGCAGTTGCAGGTATTTATTAGTGTTACAGGAGACCAACTGGCACACAAATACCGGCTAACAATATTATTTTTGAAGTTTCTTATTTCTTTGGAATGATTGCCAGAGAAACAATGAGCACATACATTTAAGTAATGTTCACCAACCTGTAACCAGACTGCATCCTTTTTTTTCCTGACTCAGTTTGACTTGGCCATCCTGTGGATGGCAGTGATTCTCATTTATGCTAAGATTCACTTTCCCTACATATTTTTTCTTCCAAAATAGAGGTTTTCTGGTGCCTCTTCATCCTCTATTTTCTAATCTATCATTGACATTTCTCTCTTATCATAAACTTTTGCTGCTGCTCTTAGGTTATTCCTACTCTCCTGCCGCACCTAAATTTCTTTCTGTCATTTCTTTCTTACTCTAAAAAGCTTGGATATCCCAGAGGTGCTGAGAAATACTTTGCAGCTTTCTGCTGTACAACAAACTTCAGTCTCCAGTTTGCTGAGAGATTCTTCTTTCCCTGGCTAGCCATTCATCACCTTCTCCTGAAGTGAAAGGTGATTTGTATATGCAGTAACGGAAGTCCATCTTTTTTTCGCTGCAGCTTTTAGAGCCTCTAGAGACATAAACTTCAAGAGGAGGGATTCTCTTACAGAGAAACATGTGGCACTAGTGTGTACTTACTGGAAGAAAATTCCTAAATTCTAAAATCTTAATGTTTGAGTCAGTCTGAAACTTCTCGTATGGTTTCTCTTCACTCATGTCAGCTGTGCAGGGTTAATTTGAAGATTAGACTGCTCCTTCTTTGTAAAGTGTCTGTGAGCAAGGACACTTGAGGCACATGAGAACCATGGTGCTCTGGAGGGGGAAACAGTGCTGCTCAGGGATAGTACTCTATCAACAGTATGAAACTCTATCCTGTATGCTCTCTAGACTAATTCATTCTTTTGATTATCTGTCTTTTTCCTTCCTGCTGTGTGATTGATGGCTTTTTATCAGACAGTTCAAGAGCTTACTTTTCTAGATACAGTGAAAAAGCACATGGATGAAAGAATTTTGCACTCCAGGGTGCCGGTGATAGCAAAATTGGAGAATGAAACTGAATCTTATCACCTGGCTTCAAATCTTCTATGCTGAAGTTACTAATTTTTGCAATGCGCCACAATGTAGGATAGAAGAATAATAGCACCAAGTTCATTTTTATCTGTTGGAGGTAGGCAGAATATGAAACTTTTTCAGAAAATCAGAAGGTGTGTTTCCTGACATATTTTGTTAAAAAAATGTAGTTTATCTACATTTTATCTTTGAAGGTTCACCTTCAAAGAGTATTTAAACAATATGAGCCGAAAGTATTGTGTTCTTTGAGAAGGTCTTCTGGTTAAAATTATTAACAAGGTTTCAGCTACAGAAATTGATGTCCTTCTTTTCTCCACAGAGTGCACTGAAGCTATTTCTGTTTGTTGAGCTTTATGAAATTCAGTGCAGTAGTCAGCTCATTACATATCTCATGATAAAATCCGAGGAGCATCTCAGTAAAAGGATGAAAAATTTTAGTTTAGTAAATGGCACTTAGTAAATGATGATGCAGAGGCTGATTTGTCAGGGTTAATGATGTACTGCCATTGTGTGTGGGAGAGACCCTTAGTCTATGTAGATTTTACAAATACTGATTGGGATATAAATGTGTCTGTAAAAGCAACAAAACAGTTCAGAGAGGTTTTTGTTTGTCTCCTGTGCTTCACTTCTGTGTTTGGGGTTTGTTTTGGTTGGTTAGGTTGGTTTTTTATTTGATTGGTTTTTGTTTGTTTGTTTGGGGGTGTTTTTGAGCATGGAATGTTTGCTTTTTCCAGAGTTAATCCTGAATTACTTCTGGTAATTCTTTTCTCAAACATGGCCTGAAATTGACTCTCTCAGGGCTGCATATGCAAGAGAAGATATGCTGTGCTCTTTTTGAAAAGAGTTCTTTGGGTCTGCTCTCACTCAGAGGTTTTTGCCTGCAATGAATTTTTTAGTGTTCCTTTGGTAGATGGAGATCATGAAGTGCAGCTGATGTCAAGAGCCACTACTAGAGATAAGCATTTCCATTAGCACAGTTTGGTGGGGAAGGTGTGTGTGTGTGTGCATTACTATAAATCTCCAACTCTTAGATTCCCAAAAATAAAAAATCACAAAATGTAAAGCGTGTCTCTGAAGAAGAGTAAGTTTCCATGGAGCAGTATCTTTGTCACATTACGGTATTATGCCAGATACCAAAAGCTAAATTGATAGTCAGAAAAACAGATGCTGTTACTACAAACTGAGCAGCCAGTGATTAAAAACAAAACAACGTGCTGGGATTTCAAATAAACCTGTCATTAATTCTGTCAATATTGTTAACATCTTTCACAGAAGAACAAGAGCTGTTGATGAAATCTTTAAGGTAAGACTGTCAGGGTAAATCAGGTTTTGAATGTAAGACTGTTTTGTTGATGGCAATAATTTGAATTTTTTATGTTTTTCAGCCTAGGTGTTGTCCCTATAATTATGTAATTATGTTTCATCATAAAATATGTCTGTTACACAATGGACATTCTAAGAGTCTTTCCTTAGTATGGTAAGACCTTCCAGACAGCTCACTTTTCCTGAAGCAATTAAGAAACAATTCATTTATACAGTTAGCTGACTGTGCCATACTTTTTTAATAAATAGTATTAATTCACTACTGGTAAGTGCAATAAATATATTTTCTTTTTACTTTTTAAGTTGAGCATGTTTTATACTAGAATTTACTTTTTTTATTGCATTAGTAAATGTTTTTAATTTGTGATAATTTTTTATAACTTTCTGCACCCTCACTGTTTTTTTCAGTGGATCTCTCTAAAACTCCTGTTGTCCTGGTATGGTAGGCCTCTGAAAGATTATGAACTCTGGGCATTATGTCATGAGTGTTTATGTACTCTGCAGACTTGCATAGATTATCCAGGTATAGTCTTAATTATCATTAAGTATTTTTCCTAGTTATTTATGTTCACTGTGTTATTAATCTTTATTCTGTTGATTGAAAGGATCTTGACTTTCATTTTGTGTGCAGAAAATAATAGGCAATATTTGTATTTTGACTCTCTTAAATTGTGACAAAACTCAGTTTGGAGTTTTCTTCCATATATAGCTGAATGTCTTTTTTTCTCTCTTTTCTGAGTTGTAATGGCTTTTGCAGCAGAAATAGGTCTTAGATTTCAAGCCGTGAAACAAATTTTAGACCTTTTGGGAATGGAGAATCTGTACTTCAACTTGTATCAAGCAGGAGGAACTAAGTTTTACATATATATATATGTAAACAAAAAACTTCCTCTTCTGCCTGGATTTCTTTGTGACAAATGACTCCTGATGTATTTTCTACAGTACAGGACTTTGTCATTTTAAAGTACCTAGGATCTTCTCACTTCTTCCTTCCTTGATGTTACTCTTTCCACATCCCCTATGCTTCAGTTTACTGACAAATTATCAGCAGTAAATTTCTGAGAGAGGAAGAGGAAAGTGTCCTTTGACAAAATTAGAGTATGTTATGTGTGACTCAGAAGACCATGCTAGGTTTCCATGGACATTCTGAACGATGGTTTAGCTTATACTAATGATAAACCTATAGCAGTTCTGATAGACAGAGCAGAGGTTTTCACCACCACCACCACCCTGCTTTTCTTTTCCTTGGTTTAAAAAAAACTTGCTTTTGAGAGTATGGGCAGGGATGAGTTTAAAGCCTGTAAGGGAATATAAACAACTGAACAATAATGTACTATCTGCAACTCACTGCATCTCTTTGGATTTCAGCTTGAGTTATTTTATTTCTATGATACAAAACTACTAAAAAGGCATTATGCCATAAATGAAGATTCTGAGCACTTTAAGAATTGTTACCCATAAAACTAAGCATTTAATATACCTTGTAACAGAAGGATTATTTCAGCCTCATAGCATGTTCCTGATGTTTCTGAAAGTTTCAGATAACTGCACATAATGGCTCTGATTCTAATGTAATATGCTTAGCCAGCCTCTGTTACTGCACTGACATGTATCCAAATGCATGTCTTAAAAATACTGAAAGTTGTCATCTGAACCTTATGTAGCCTGTAGAAAGGAACATAATGATACAAACCACCAAATGGAAGACACCTTACTTAAAAATTCTGTATTTGACAAATAAAGCTACCTTGAAATTGAATATTGGTTTCAGATTTAGAATGTTTCTGCAAGAGGATTCTTTGCCTGTTCGGAGGGAAGTGGTGCATTGTGGAAAGGTTTATAGTGGTGTTTCTACTTCGGTTCCCATACACATACACACACATAAAGTTCTCTTGACATTCCTTTTGAATAATACTTACTAAAGGTAAAGCTGATACATATTTTGAATATATATTGTAAAAATACCCTTTGTCTTGACAATGGTAGAGTAAGACTGGTAGCTGATGAGTCAGGGTTAAGTAAATGAAGCTAGATTATTTTTTATTTATTCACATAGACAGCCTTTTCCTCCAAATCCTTCCTTGATTACACTTTTTTCATTATCCTAAGCTGGAATTACCTGGCTAAGAAAACATATCCCAAAGCTAGCCTCTTCTTCATGTATTTGTTAATTCAAGTCTGCTATGGAAGTTGTTTGTAACCTCCATTGGGACTTTACTTAATTCCTCTCCTCTAATTAGAGGATGTTGCTTACATGTTGCTCATGGGTGATTCAGGGAGCCCAGGTGAGGATTCTTACATTGTACTGAACAAGCTGAGATCTGGTTTGTGTGGGCAGGGCCAGGGGCATTCGCTGCTGACAGACAAAGACAAGTGGGCATGAAGCTGCCTCTGCAGAAATAATCATGAAGGTTCTCATTTGGGAAAGCTTTGCTCTTCAAGACATATCCTTCAGGTCCAGCTTAAATATTATTGAAGGTAGTAGACAAGCCTAGTTAAGCATAATGAATAATTGAATTTTAGATGTGGTTTGTACAGGTAACTTAAAAAAGCAAAAGTGTTACTGCCTTTTTTTCTTACTCTATTTTTTTCCTCTTAGACCTCTTCAATTAATTATTTATTAATAAATTAATATTTGGGTGTCTCTTAGACATCTTTACTATTTTATCTCATAATTAATACATTTAATGTTTTAATTTCTTATTGTATTTAAGAATCTATTCTTCCAGTACTTTGTTTTTAATAAGAAAACAATGCATTTGATGGTAGTCTAGAAATAGAGGACTACATTACTGGCCAGTTGGCTTAATATATTAAAACACTTTTAAATTAAAATGTGCTTTGTGGTTAGCAAACAGATAGACACAGTTTTGCCCAAGATTTTCAACACCAAATTTATATTTCATTATCTCATTACCTTAATATTAAGTTCCTGAAGACCTCAGATCATTTAAAATAGTTTTAGAAGTCCATTATTTCTTTATACCGATGGAAAATTTCACAGCCTTGCAAATACCTTGCAAGTACTATGTGATGTTTCTTCACTGAGAAAGTGTGATTATAACTATTTGTGAAAAATTGGACTTCATATCCTCTCGCACCTAGAGGAGTTTTGGGTTTGGCTGTGTGTGTGTCAGCTTTCTCCAGATTATGACCCTCTATTTTTGTGCAGTTGAAGGAGGAGAAGAGAAGAGAGAATTTATCTTAAATTCTTAAGATACATTGACCATCTTTTATTGGTACCTTGTGAGAAGACCAGAGTATATCTACCTATTATATTTATTTATTTTTGTTTTGTTTCTTTCTTGACCTTCCTTTTCAATGCTGGGCATAAAGAGAATAAACTTCCAGTTTCTTGTCTTTGTTCTGCAGAAATTGCTTTGGGTAATTACACAGCTACTGTCTCTTTGTTGGCTTGTGTCTGTTATAGCATAGATTATTTAAAGCATCAGTTATTGTACAGTAATTTCTGACACTGCAAATTCTTTTAAAAATATTCATTTTTATTAGTGCTAAATAGCTACAAGAACAGATACTTATGCCTTCCCCTTTTGTGGATTTTGTTGCAGTGGTCTTATGTTTGGACTCTGTGCTGATTGACTGCCGTGGAAGGATCCTCTTTGCTGCTCCAAAAGCTGAAGGTAAAATAAGACATTGCATGTTCAGCTTTTGTTTCTTTTCAGGGGAAGTGGAGAAGAAAGCAAACATCTTACCTTTTGTTTCTTATTTCATTTCTCATTTAGAATCTTGTGATGTATTTTATTTAGCTCCTGAAATTGAAGAAGAGGATGTGGATACTGAGAAGGTAATGTGGTAGGTTATGTAGGTTGCTTTGTATTAAAGGACAGTTTTACCTCTCTGCTAGTTGAAAAAGAAAGCTAAACTCTTCTAAGGTTGTGTTAATATTTCTCATTTCTCCCAATATTTCTTGGTTATCCGTGGGGATGTTTTAAATATCTTGATCTCTCATAAAATTAGTTGCTTCTATAATTTGGCCTTCCAGAATTCTTGGAGTAACTGCTGAAAATTTGTTATTCAGTGGCTTTCCATAGGACTTAATTATTTTCAGTTTGTTAGCAGTAAGACAGACTTTGAAGTCATGTTTTCCCATTCTGGAGGTCACAGTAAGATCAGTGTTTTAGGCTGTCTGGGCAAAAGCCCAAACTTTATTCACATTTAGAAGACTAGATAAAAATATCATTACCAGTATGTTTTCACTTTGGAAACATTATGAATAATGTCTTTTTCCAATGTAGTTTTCTTAGAGCTTTTCCCTATAGATAAAAACCATAAGGAGCTTTTAGAACAAAGATAATAAAAATGTCAAATAGCAGGTGAATGTGTCTCCACTGCAACTACTTTTGAATTGCAAACTGTACCACAGTGATCTTGAAAGTTGGGGGAACAGAATTTACAGTGCCTTTCTGTTATGTAACAAGAAAAGAGGTTAGCTAATATGTGCCTTGTGTCGCATGAGTTCTTTAGAATTAGACATAATAATCATGAACCAGAAAATAAAAGTTGATAAAAATCTACTAAAAACATTCAATTTTCTGTAAAGCTATCTGTAACTAGAAAATATTTTTATCTCTTTCCTAAAATTGCTATTTCTTAAACTGCTTTGATCCAAAGCAGGTTTTTCAAAGGCTTCAGAAGCTTAAACTAACTCTGAAATATAATACAGCAGTTTCACCAGACAATAGAAATTAATAATCCTAAAGTTTTTGTGCTTTGTTTGTTTTCTTTAGACTATCTGAAGTAATCTGTTTCCTTGTTTTTCTAGAACATTATATATAGAATAAGCTGATGGAGTTTTTGCCTTTTTCCTGATGGCTGTATAACTTTCTAGTTATGAACAATCAGTTCAATTTATGGTATGGGAATGAAGACTATGTAGTGTCAGTCACAGTAACAGTTAAAAGAACTTTCTTTGAAGGATCTGATGTCTTGAATGGCAAGTTTTTCCTAAATAAATAAAATTAGGATAATCTTGGAGTTCTAAACCTAAAGGAAGAAAAATATTTTTGTTTTGATTGAGCTGCTTTCTCCATTTCAGGTGGTTTTGTACCTATTAGTAGTTTTTGTTCAATAGTTCAAATGGAACTATTCACAAGATTACTTTGTTTATAGTGAATTTGCTTGTTATGTTTTGTTCACTGCTGTTCACTTTGCTCAAAAGAGTGCCAGAAAATATATGTTTTATGGGAACACATTATTTACTACTGTGCTTAAGGTTCTGTGCATTGCGCCTTTGTAATATCTTTCAGAGGCAATGTAAAGTGTAGTGCTTTAAATTTCTCAGAATTACATTTATAGTACATGAGAACATATGAAAACTAAGCATTAGGTGGACTAAATCTGACTCTGAAAATTATGATTCTTCAAACAAAACAAAAAAGCTGGTAAAGACCAAGTCCTTTTCAAGGTCCCTCATTGAGGCAGCTTCAATTGGTCTAGCTGCAGGTAGCACAATAATTGCTAAAATAAATATTCAGTGCCTCATTCTTCTGACAGGTGTAATCTTCTCTATAAAATATGATTTGTGCTGGCTAACTTGTAATTACTGTGTGCCACTTACTTGCTGAATTATAATGACCTTTTTTAAGTAAATTGCGTCTGCTCAGGTTTTATGGTAGAACTCTGAAGCAGCAATCTTTTTACTTGAGAAAGGAATTCTTCAAAATGGTTCTAAAATACTTTTTTCCTGAATAATATTCCTAGGTAAATAATAAGACAATTAATGTCTGTTGTTCCACCAGTAGAAAAATAGCTACTGTTATTGGTCCTGCATGCATTATTAACAGTTAGATTTTGAAATGGGCTGGGATGTTCATCAGCACCCTCAAAAGCCAAATGTAATCTGTACTTTAAATTTTTTTTTTTGCAGGAATTAGGTGGCAATCTGGATAATTTGCTGGAATTGTTTTTGAAGTGGAGGCTTTTTCAGTCTGTTTAAATCTTTCTTGTCTCTCATTATACCAATAGGTCTGTGTTTATGGTGTTGCTGCAGTTCTGTGGATGGCTGCAAAACACAGTGTTCCATCGAGTCACAAACTAGTATTGCCAAGAAAATTTAAAAAACTACTTCTGGATATGGCAAGAAAAAACCCTGAAGAAAGACCTTCTCTAGCTGGTGCAATTAAGGTTACTAGATTTAGTTGTGTCTAAAGTCTGATTTTAGTGTTTTTAAATCAAAATAATAACTTAAGACTTGTAATAGGCTGATACCTAATTAAATCATAACCAGTCACTTTGAGTTTTGTTTTTAAAGCTACCTCCTTAGGGACGCAGAAGGGTGTGGTTTTAATTTATATTGAAATTATCAAGGTATTTGGACTTGGACAAGGTTCGTAAGACTTCCTAAACTTCGAGTACTTCTAATTGACTATTTATCTTGACTTTGTCCTTGTCCAAGAATACCTCACTTCATTGAAAACTTATTTACTGACTGAAAATTACAATTTTTTTTTTTAGACATGCAATCATTATTTACTTGAACGAGGTATAAACAGCAAAAATATTTTGACATTATTGGGTAAACCCATCTTTAAGGTAAGAGTGCCACCTTTCTTTAATTATGTATGTTTTTCAATTAATTCTGTAAATGTATTCCAGTAAGATTTTTGTCCCCTGCAAGTGTAGCTAGATTTTGAGTTTGGTTTTGTTGTTGTGGTTTTTTGGTTGGGTTTTTGTTTGGTTTTTTTTTTAATTTTCAAGTAGTGTATGAGTATTGCCTTTTCCTAGTTCTTGTTGTTGGAGTGATCACTCCACAGATTGTGGTGCTCTGACTCCACAATCTGTATGGGTGAAGAGCAAGTAACCAATTTCATAATCTCTCTTTTTATTTACCACCCCACAGAAGAAATTAATATGTAATTGTTGGCTTTTGTTTGTGTTTTAAATGTGTTTATATAATGTACACAGGATTCAATCAATCCATGGAACTGAGTTTGTTCAAAACTTTGATTATCTTAAGGTTCTGATTTAAAACACCAGGTTATCAAGATTTCTAAACAGTTCTGCCAGTCCTTAGACTTCTGTATGTAATTTTTTTACTTCCTCACCTTGACATGGCTAGGTTGCTACTTTGTGATATTCTAGGTGTAGATGAGGATTGGGGTTTTTTAAAGTAATGTGCTGAGCAGAATTTGAAAAAATAAAATGCTAATAACATCACTTTGGACTTCAATTTTTATTGTTAGGCTGTTGAGGAAGAGGTCTTGTCTCAAGATCGGGTCACTTTTGAATTTAATAATGAGAAACATGAAATAGACCCTTCAGAGTCAAGTCTAGGTAAGCAGTCAGGTTCTGACATGTTTACTCTGGTTTAGTATTCTCTAGTTCGGTTCTCCACATAAGATTTTCTCAGACCAATATGCAATTGTTTTTCTATCTAAATTGATTGTTACTAACTTACATTCATATTTTACATATTGATCATCTTCCTGTGCTTTTGCTTTTAGGGTTTGTGCCTTTTACCAGTGAAAGTAAACTTGTAGCAGTTAGAGGACCAGTACCATGTCGGATTTCACTAAACTGTGAGAAAGCAGCATTACCTGTTGCATTCACCTCTCCTGCAACTCACTTTAAGCCTATTATTTTGCAACAAGACGCAAATATAACAAAGTTAGTATATCCTAAAGCAAAATAAGTTAAAGCTTTAGTTTCATTGTTAAATCTACTTGAATTTTCCTTAAAATAAATCTTTGGGGTTTTTTTCAGAGAGGTTCGGACACCAGTTTCTAACCAATTCAAGAAAGAGACAAGGGAAGAAAAACATGTGAACCACAACAAATCAGGATATATAGATGACTCCAGAAGCTGTGGTATTGAGGATACAGGTGTTGTTGAAACTGTACCTGAAACACCTGAGTGTGATTTACAAGTTCCAAGCCACTCCTTCCAGATGTCTTCAGAACAGCAAAACTCAGGCAATACATTTACTTCTACAGTTAGGTTACCATCACCATGTGATTCCTCACATGTTCTACAAGAGAAGAGCATTTTACCTGAAGATCCCATCAGCTCTTTAGCTTGTCCTACATCTCCTAATTTTCTTCATATAAATAACATCATTCTCAAACAGACCTCAGAGAAAAGAGTTCTGACATCTGTACCAATACACTTGGCTGTATCAGAGCAAATACCAAATAAACCTCTTCGCTCAAGAATTGCTTATGATTGCTATCGCAGTTTGCCAGTGCTACTCTCAAGTACTATTGCAAGTCATAAAATGAGCGTGCAAGCAGAAAATCATGTCTCCCTTTGCAATTTGGAAAGTCAAGAGACTACTAATACAGAGAACCAGTTTTATCAAAGTAGCCCAGTTATTCAAACCAACTGCCAAGAAACTGAGTGTGCTACCAGCATAGATGGTTTTTTCACTGAACAAGAACACACACCATGTACTTCAGTGAGTAAAGACAGTTATAATTTTTTCAGTGATGAAGTCCTGCCCCATCAGAGCACAACAAGTGACACTTTACTACAGGAAGTGATTCATCTTATACAAGAAGAGTTTGCATTTGATGGTTATTTAGAGACTGGAGCTGAAGTTTTTGATATGGGTATGTGCATTTTCTTCTGCATGTTATTATCATTAATTTGTAAGAATATTGCTATTAATTTTTTCTCCCTCTTTTATTTGTTTCTGTTCTTTTTATTTTAAACAAGGTAACTTCATTTTAAACTTAAAGGAAATTAAGTTTGGTATGTTCTCTGATAGAATTTGTGAGAAGTTTTGTGACCTCTACTGGGATGAAAAGTTACTGGAGAATCTCTATCAGGTAGTAAATGGAGGAAGATCTTCGCATTTATGGTAGGTGTTTTTCCTACCATACTTTTACCTTCTTATATTTGAATTTAATGCTTTTATCCCTACTTCATAGAAGCAGGAAAGAATATGTGTTTTTCTCTTCAGGTATGCGTACTTGTTTCCTGTAAACTGATAATTTCACAGTTCGAGGTTTTTCAAACTCTCTCCTTGGCAAATAGTGCTTAATGGTTCAGTCAAAAATATTTTCTACCACACTTCTCTGTAACTCCATCTTAGGGTGGCTGAATAATGTAAACCCAATTCTGATCAATTACAACCATTGATGGAGAACTTCATAGTCTTGTTAGGAGTCTGTTTAATCAGAAGTATACTGTTCTTACTGTTCAGTTTGTTTATTCTGTTTGATATTAGTTCTTTATACGTCATTTTCTGTATATATTTTATTTTATATACATTTACATTATTTTATTTTATATACATCATTTTATATATACGTTTTCTGTGTTCTAATCACACCCAAGAAAAAGGAAATTAATTTAGCTTTGCTATAAATGTTTTGCTTAACTGGGTTAGTTGGACTCAGTGTTCCTCCTGGCAGTGTTTTGTAAGTAAGGCTGTTAAGTGACAAAAAACAGCTAAATTTATTTCTAATTTTTCTTATTTAATCTTCAATGACATATGTATCTACCTGAAAAATAATTTTTAAATTCTTGTTTTACTGCAGCCTCCAAATGTAGCATACTTTTATAAAAGCTTCTTGCTGAATACTGTTAAAAAAAGTAATCAATTTATGTGAAAGTTAGTTTGGGGGTTTTTGGAACTACAAATTTGAAATTTTGACAAAGAAGCTTAGTAGATAGAGTTTAGAAAAACTTCAGTGTTGAAAGGTGTATAAATCTTACAGAAAATTTCAGAGATAATAGATTATGACCTCCAAATACCCAACCTAGGTATGCTGGCCTATTTCACATTTTGGTTGGGATTTTTAAGGAGATACTGAAAATTGGTTGGAAGGTAGGCTCTTAGTTCCCCAAAGTTCAGTGATATGGTAGGAGAAACCTGAGCTGTTGCAGCTGAATTACTGAGATGTATGAAGGGTTATCCTGTATATGAACTTTTGTTACAAAGTAGTTTTTAACAGTGAGAGATCATAATTTATTATCCAGAGAAAAATACAAGGCTAGCTTTTACATCATATGTAAGGCCTGTCTTGAAATATCTCTCAGACACTGCTTACTTAACATTAGTTTGACAAAGACTATAGCAGTTTTTCAGTGTTAGCTGCTTTGACTTAAGATTATGATTATGATTCTAACTAGGGATGACTTAGAGTCAGTTTTATCCAGAGGTTGAATCCTGAGTGAAAAACCCACTACAGTAACTTGGAGTCTGTAGTTATGCCTGGAGTTATGCCTTTTGTTTCTGTGTGCTCTGATACTTCTGTTCGAGTTTAGCCAAATGCTGTACAGGAAAATTTCTGTCTTATTTTGCTTGGATAGCCTTTTGAACATTTTTTCCTCGTAAAATAACAACTGAAGCTGAACATGAAAGCTTTAGGAATTAGTTAAATGCTATGAAGCCCTTTATGTGCATGATAGAGTCACTTGTAAGATCTCATTTTGCTGATGTAAATATAGAAGTATAGGAAATACTAATTTTTCCTAGTCTCCTTGTATTTTCAGCATAACTGAGGCAGATGAAGCAAAATGCAACAATAGATCACCAGATGTGAAGAAATCTGAAAGCTTTTTGGCAAGCAGTGATCAGACAGAGGGTGAGAAGGGATTTCATGTTTCTAGACCTTTGTGTGTGCTGGGGAAACTATCAATGACATAAACTTTGAGACACTTTGCCTGTGTCTTCAGAAAAGCACTCTCTTTAACAGTTACAGACATTTTCACTGAATCTGAACATTATCAATGCCTTAAGGACATAAATGTCTTTTCTATGAAGCTTACATATGACCCGATGTTATTTTGTGGGATGTCATTTATTTTTACTTACTTTTATTTAAACAGATGTTTATGTTGAAAACCCTAAAGATGGTAACTGCTGTGTGTGGTTTTCTTGTGTTTGAGTAGATATTCTAGTGTCTACTATATTAGTGGATTGTTTATTTAGACTTCTTCAGTTTGGGTTTTACATTTCTCCTGGCACACTTCGTGATTGAAAGTTTACAAAATATCTATCTTTCAGTAACTGAACTCAAAACTGAGCTGGGGCTGGTGAATCCTGATATTATAATAAAGCCATTACCCTTTCTAGGCTTGGTGTATTGATGGACAGCTTCTATTTGGTTGCTGTTTTACGAGTGTGAGGTTTTTTTTCCGAGATGGTTCATCCAAATTTCAGTATTTAAACTTGGTTACTTCTCTGTTTTGAGAAAAGTGAAAATGTGCGTGCTTTACAGAAGGGCTTATATACTTATATTGTTCATTTTTATAGCAAAACATAAATTTGTGATTTTTAACTTGGCTGCTACTGTTCAATGTTACAATTTTCCATTTTGACTCAGAATGATTGCAAATGTAGAGCTAGACTTTACTGTGGAATGTGTGATTTCCTTGCACCAGGAATTTAGGTTTGTTTGACTCCAAGGTGGCATATCTAAGCCCCGGAGGGTTGTTCAAGTGAAAAGGGAGACTTCTGGCAGGTATAAATGCTCCTGTCAACATTATACCAACCTTTGGCTGTCGCCTCAGTCCCTGAAGGTTGGTAGAAGTTGTTAAAACTGCAAAAAACTCCCATGATAACTCAAGGGATTGAGTCCTGTAGGAGTAGAAAGTTTAACATCTATTTGGCTATATCAAGTATTCTTTCCCTCTCTGTATGGAATAAAAGCTTAAAGACTTATGGATGGGAAAAAACTCAAAAGCTAAGCATTTTACTAATACGTGCTTAGGTCTGACATATTTAATTTCTGTTCTAATGTTTCTCTGTGTTGTTTAAATGCTTGTTGCATATGCATGGAAAATATTTTGTACTTTTCAGAAATGTATTGTTTAACTGTTGCTTGATAGTTCTGAACTGTTTTTAACTTTATCATTTTACAATGTGTAGTTGAGAAAAAAACATGTAAAGTCACAATAAGTATCTAAACCCACTGTTAGAGTGCCTAGGTAGTCTCATAATAGTGTTTTGTATGTGTTGTGTTGAAGTTTAACAAAGCATGCATTACAGCACATGACCATTATTTCTTTTCCCCCACACACCTTCTTTAGGAAAAGGGGAAGCAAACTTTGATGTGAAGGCTGAGCCTATGATAAAAACATCATTAGTTGAAATGAATTTTGATGAGTCACCTTTCGATAAAAAAGAATTGACTCTGCAGAATACAATCCCCATAGCAAAAGAACAACAATATTTGCAAAGCAACGGCTGTGGTACAGACTTTGCAGAGGAAAATGCAAGTTCGGAGGAACAAGCCATGATAAAGATAGCTGGAAACAGCTACTTGGCATCTCCCAATCTACCTGACTTTTGTGGCTGTAGTCCTGGTTGGAGCAGTGCATTTTATGGAGCTGAATGTTTTGATTCAGAAGTTCATAGTTACTTGAAAAACCTTGGAAATCAGAAATCAAGTGAGTCACAAAATATAGATGCTAAAAAAGTGGTGAGTATGCTGATTTTAAATCATTAAGATACATCTTGCTGGTTAAAAGTGTAATAAAATTTGTTCTGTTATAGTGAGTCGAAACACCATTTCTTCTTTTAAATATTGACTCTTAAGCAGTTTTAAATCCTCAAGATTTGTCATGTCTTAGCAATAAAGCACAGTAGAGGTGTAGTATTCCAAAATAAAGCCTGCTGACACAAAAGTGCCATCACTGATCTTCTGTTCTTAAAGTTGACTGGAAAAGCACTGTCTGCCCTTTGCACCAACCCTATTGTGGTGATACTATAGAAAAGAGCTAAGAATGACTGTGACTGGAGCTCACCACAGGCATAGAGTTTCATCAAAAGTTTTTATACTCTAGACCTACCTGAATTGGAAAATGTGGAATAGACAGGGAATTTGCCTCTTCTTTGCTACTCACCCCCAGATATTTTAGGGGACAAACCACTTTGTTCACCAGATTCCAAGTGGTCACTCCTTCAGATTCCAAGTGGTCACTCCTTCTGATTCCCTTTCTGTTTACATAGTCTCTTAGTCACCTTGATTTTGCTTTAATTGATGAAGCAAAGGCAGATCTTGAAGTAAAAGCAAACAGCTTCCAATTAGAATCTGGATAATAGCTTTCCTGTGCTTTCCCTGTTCTCTATGTAGTGCCTCTGTAGGAGTACATATTTTAAAAATCCAGGGGGCTTTTATGACTCTATGCTAATTAACTATGTTGTTAAACCTTTTGAGTTTTTCTGAAAAACAGTGGCAGGTTTTTCTTAAGCTGAAATTAATTTCTAGCAAGTCCATCCCATTAAAGCTAACCTATTTACCAATCTGTTGTTTGATATGTTAGCTCTGAGCTGTGTGTTTTCTGATCACTCTGCCTGTGGGAGTTGTCTGCTGCATTCTATGAACTAACTGCATTTAAAATGCTGTTTCATGTAACTGGGTCACTGGTAGTTAACTTAGGACCCAAGTGCAAAAGTCACCACTTTTATAAAGCACAACATACATCATGTTTGTTGTTTCATAATAAATCAGAAGCTGAACCCAAAGTGGATGGCCAATTTTTACTGGCTGGTAAAATAATGAAACCTTTGATATGCAAACAATTATAAATGTAAATTTTTGCTTTTAAATTGATATATTTTGAGGGGCCTTATATACTTTCATTTCTATTCATTGCTTAAGTTACATAATTCTGTAGAAATTTAATTTTTTCAATTTTGTGAAATATATAAATAGAAAATACGAAAGCTGAACTCTGAAATTTATATGTCCTTTTATTCTAGAGCAGGTCTCTTGTATGCCTTCTGACCTGGTTGTATAATATCATGTAATTGTACATGTTTGGAAGCCATTGATTTCAGTCAGACTTTCAGTTCTTGCTGCAAATATAGGTCAGCTGTTTAAAGTGTTTCTGGGGCCTGCACTAAATTCAGAACATACAAATTTTAATTCTGGATGACTTCTGATTCTAAGTTTAAAAATGTTCTTGAAAACAACCAGAGATGTGCAATTATAACTAAAGGCATATTTGTGTGAGCAGATTCAGACAAACTTCTACATCCTACACAAACCTGCTCCAGTTCTTAAGCTGTAGAACTGTGACATCACTAATGCTTTTCTGGGAGCAGGCAACTCCTGCTGTACCTTGCCTGTAAACACAGATGTGAAAGGTAGTTTTTCATTGTTAATATCATATTCTTGTCTGTTTGGATGTTCTTTTGTCTTCATACAAAATAATTCTCTTCTGAAACTTCACTTTCTTACCAGAACCACCTTCTGCTTACAATTCTGATAGTGTCCTATTTCTTTTTAAAAAGGAGCTAGAACAGTTGCTAATGATGGAGACAAAAAATTACAGAAAGACCATAAAGTTTTACCAGAAACTATTGCAGAAAGAAAGAAGAAGCAAAGGTAAGATTACAGCAGTTTGCCAGTAACAAAATGGCTGCATGGTACTTTTAAGGATCTGTTCCATAAATCATTGGTGTTCTTATGCCATGTACTTTAAATCTAAAGGTCCTGAAATTAAATCTATGCTGCCCAAACTGAGAGGACAGCTACAGGAGATGAAATCAAAAGTGCAGTTTCTTGAACTGGTAAAGAAATATGTGCAGGCAAGTCAGACTTTATTTCACTTGTGCTTCATTTGTCATTTAATTACTGCATCAGTGAACTGGCTGCTCAGATCACTATATGAAATGTGAGATGGTTTGTGTCAATCTGCCAAATTAAGTAAGATCTAAAAGAATCATTAAAGGTAATTGTTACTAGTATTATTTTAAAAGGAAAAAAAATCAATTGTATGAAATGCAATATGTCTTTAAATTGATTGTATTTTTAATGAATTTTCCTCTTTCTTGTTTTACTATGGCCTTGCTTCTTTGAGCAGATGATGTATGCAGAGCAGTGGGGTGTGGAATCCTATGTGCTGCCTACAGTCATTCACAGTGGGAAAGCTGACACCATGGACATGGCACCTATGGATGAATCATCATTGCTTCTTTACTATAGCACAGAGAAGCACCAGTGTAACACTCAAAATGGAGTGAGAGTTCTGCAGGCCGGTACACCACTTGGTTTAATGGCTTACTTATATTCTAGGTATAGTATATTTTACACATGAATTGGGAGTGGGTTGAAGCATAGCTGCTAAATAAGGAAAAACTTGTCTCTGTGATAAATCCTAGTTACTCAACATTTAATAAATTCTTCTCTCTTCTATCAAGTTTGTGCTATTTCTGTGAACACTCATTTACAGAAATGGAGATGAAAATGTCAAAAGATCAGCTGACTTCCATTAAAAGTATTTGATAATAAATAAAAAACTGGCAACTAAACTTTATCTACTAGTTTGAGGTTTGCTCTGATAGTTGCCATGGAATCAAGACTTTGTTACTGTCAGCAGTACAAAAATTTTTCACATAATCATATAATTTGCTATTTCTTATTAATAAGGTCTGGATAGGAAAATGTTTAGGTTTGGTTCTACAGATTATTGTCCCAGTAATCAGTCCTTGGCACTAATCAAGATGCAGGCTTATCTCAGGGTTTCAGTGGGGACAGAGGTGTCCTTCAACTCTGGTGAGGGCAGTGTTGTTTTAAGGTACTTTAGCTGTGATAGTGTGAAGGATGAAAATTGCCAGAGGCTCCTTCAGACTTGTGGCACTGCAGAGGGAGCAACTTCCTCCCAGCTACTTCTCCCAGTTCAGCCTGACTCTGAGACACAGTTACTTGCACTGAGTGCTGATTTTCGTGGTAGTTAATATTTTGCACAAAGTGAAGAAAATGTTTTGGAATTTGACTTTCCACATTCATCAAACCCAAACTCTCATGATTAGCTGTAAGCCAATAGGGAGAAAAGACAATTAACCTATGTTAAGACCTTGAGGGTGTGTGTATATATAAAAAAAAAAAGATAAAATGCCCTCATTTTTAGTATGTGTATAATAAGTGCATCATGTTGTTAAAGTAACTAATTAGTTACAGGGAATATTTTCTTGCTTAATGTAGCTACTTCTTATGCTGTTATTATAATAAAAATGTTTTAAAGCAGCATCAAGTTAGATAATAGAAAAAAAAGAGAAAATGTAGTAGTATCTTCTTCAATACTATTTAGATTGCAACTTGCCTTAATAACAGAAATGTCAAAGTGGTTATTCACAAAATTGAAAGTAGAGAAACTCTATAAAACAAATTATGCTTTCAGGGTTCAGGCAATCACAGTACTTGATGTGTAAAAATAATTTTAAAAAGAACCAAGGTTTTATTAAGAGCTTGATAATTTAAAATGCCTATTCTTGATATTTTGAGGATTTTTTTGCTGTTGCTGTAGATGGATGCAAGTTGAAGATGTGTTCTGTCTTGTCTGAAGTTTCTCTTGTGCTTTACAGAAATGCCTTTTTAGAAGGTTATGTACAGCAGTTTCTTTACACATTTCGCTATTTCTGCACACAAGAAGAATTTTTGCAGTTTCTTCTTGATAGAATCAGCAGCACTTTATCCAGGTACAGTAAATTCCCATGAAAAACATTATCAAGGTGAAATTGAGTTTCCTCGCAATAACAAATAGCTGTTTCTCAAAAGTCCTACTTAATTAAAATGAATTTTTATGTTTGTTTTTGTAAGACTCTCTTAACAAGTGAGAGCAAAATGAGAGCAAGAGCTGCATCTGACAATATGTTTACTTTTCAGTTCTGCTTCTCACTTTTACCAATTGTCCACTAATTAGTAGTAATTACAACCTCAGCTTTGTTTCCAAGAGCCATGGATTCTAGAGACACGAAATTTAGGAATTTAGGATACTACATTAAATACCAAATAAAACTTGTGGGTTTTGTCAACACTTATTTTTAAATTGGAATTGGATATCAATTTGGCCTAATAAGTTTCTTTTTCTTCTCACCAGTGCAAGCCTGGATCCTTCCACATCCCTTACCAAAATATGTAATCGCAGTTTCTACATCCTGCAGGCATGGATTGAAGACTGCTACAGTGTAGATTTTGCAACAAATACTGATCTTCTGGGTACCCTAAAAGAATTTATTTCTTCCAAGGTAATTCAAAATTTCAGTAGGTCCTTTAAGAAAAAAAAAATTAAGTCAGTTATGGGGTATGTAACATAGTTATTACAAAAAGCTGCCCTAAGTACAATTAAAGTAAATAAAAATTACGCTGTATTTGGCAGCTATGTTCAGTATGTCTGGTTTTGGACAGGTAAGAAGCTTACAACTGTATTCTAACTTGCTTTTAATTTCTGGGAAATTGAGTACTGTGTGCTGTTAGCCTGTTTTGCATTCCCAGGTTGCTTCGTTAAATGGCTATGGGGAGCGCTTGTTGTCACTGCTCGAGGACACCTCTGCCAGGAAAAGTTGCAGTGCTGATCTGTGCTCTGGTGTGGACAAATGTGAAGAGGAAACTGAGGAGGGCAGAAAAACATTACATTCTCTATGTAAAAAGCTCTCAGAAGATGTTTCCAGAAAGGTGTGTCTTTTCTTCAGACTGCAATGTATGGAGCACATTTCCATATATTACGTTTTGACAAAAACGGAAGTATCCAGCTTAAGAGTCCAGACCTACTTAGTAAGAATTATGTACCTGCATTTTAAATTTTCTTTTGAATGTATCTAAGGTCTAGACAGTTCTGTAACCATGACAATAATCTTAAATTTTAACTCCTGACAACTGTTTCAGTAATCACAGATAAGATAATCAAAATTTTGAGAGTAGAACTCTTCATTCTTGACACTAGCATGTGACTCATAGTTATTAGGAAACCTTTGCCCCCTTGTCTACCATTAATGCTTTTTATTAGGCATCTTTGTAAGAATAGAAATACAGGAAAATAGCAGGAGCTACAAGGTTCCCTGCTAGAACTTAAAAGCTTGTAGCAAGAACTCGTCTGAACTTGCTGCAGGCTTTTCCCAAAAATAGATGTCTTTACAGAGTGATCAAAACAACATGTGGAAGTCAAATGTATCAATAATTTGCAAGCTGAATTAAACATCAGCCTCATGATAAAGGTGCACAATTCCATGGGTATACTGGGGATTCAGCCAAGAAAGGGCAAACAGAATAGAGGAATATGGACTTTTTTTATTGTCGCTGCACAATAATGACAATGGAAAATGCAAGAAGAGAAAAGAATGAAAAACCAAGTATTTCTTGGAAAGGAATGTTTGATTCTAAGCAAAAAGGAGAATTAAAATATTTTATGGAAGCAAGCTTGAATACACAGAGGTTTGTTTTAAATACTGATTGTTGATTGAGATCTGGCAGCCTCTTGCTTAAGACTCATCCACTGTGCATATTACAGTAGCTTAAAATAGCAGTGTTGAGTAAACCAATTTGTTCTGGGCTAACCTTGAAGATTAGCTGAAGAGTTTTGCATGCACAAAGATGTTTCTCCTAACAACACTTTCTTGAAAGTTACATCAAGGGGAGACTTAGTGTTTGTTTTAGAGAAGTTGTAACCTTACATTTATTTTTTCTACAGAACTTCTACTGGAAACTGTCCAAAGGCATGGGACCAATTGCACAGTATCAGAGAGAGCGACTGCACACGGGATCAGCAGTTTTGCCAAAGCCCTGCTGTAGCAGTTTGGCAGAAGAATCCTCAGTCTCCTTAGCTAGAGCAGATGAGGTGGGACCAGTTCTCTTGACTGAGTACAGTGCCCAGCAGCTTTGCTGGCAGCTGACACTATTGCAACAGGTACAAAGGTCTAGGTTTATTTGGAATAATATTTATCTTCTTACTCTTTCTCTTCTTTCTTTACTATTTCCCAACCTTGTTTCAAGCTTATTTCATACTATTTTATAGGATTTTGAATTAAAATTTTTCTCTTGAAATCTCTACAGTGACATTTAGAATATCTAATGCTATTTTTAGGCTGTGATCCCTCTCATAATTCATGCAGGTGGGGTGGGAGGAGGACATACGCTGTCATTTTTATCCCCAAGCATTTTAAAAGAAGTGTTAGATCTAACAGCAGATTTATCTTTTTTTTGTTTTGTTTTCTTTAGGAAGTATTTAAAAAATGTCATCCAGTACACTTCCTAAATTCCAGAGCACTTGGTGTTAAAGACAAGTGTGTTGCTGTGCCAAAGTAAGTTGCTTGTTTTAACTGCCCTCGGATTCTCTTGATGCGCAATAACTTTGAGTGTCCACTTTTAATACAGCCAGAAACAGAGAAACAATTAAAATACTTAGTATTTTTTTACAGACTAGGTGGCCTGTTTATATGGGTTGTTTAATTTCAGGAGATTTCATATGTAGATACAGGTATGTACCTATGCAAATGCAGGTATGTGGAAAGCCACATTTGCCAGGTGATTTCTTTGAAATCTGAAGTGAGTTGAAGCCAAAATATTTCTAGGAACTTTTGCTGGGGGTTGCTTGAAAGGTTTCATTTTTGGCAGGCAAAAAATGTCATGGATTCTTGGTCATGAATGTGTGCATGTATATAAAATCTCGAAGACATTTACAGTCTTACAGCTGGGTTTGGAAGGGGCCTCTCAAGGTAGTAAGTTTTACCACCCTGCTGAAAAAAAGGTCCAAGCTTGCCCAGGGTCCAGGCAACATCCAGGTTGCCCAGGATTGTGTACAGTTGGGTTTTGAAGGTGGATGGAGACTCCACAGCTTCTCTGTACAGTGTTCCTTTGTGTGTTAGGGAGATTAATTATTGGTATTCAGAGATACATGGGAATTTTCCTGTAGTTACTAGAGTGGTTACGAACCTATTTAAATTATTTGCTCATCATTAATTAATGTTTTCATCCAGCCACATAGACCTAATTATTTTTATGATGGTCTGCTTCTTACATACTCAGTAGATTCAGTTAGCTTCTAATTAGTAGTTATTAATTGCACTACCTATCGTAGATTTTTGCTTCTAAGGATAGGGAATGAACATCTAAAGCAACTCATTTTTTACAGGTTGTTCAATGGCCGAGGCTAGATCACTTAATTTACATAGATTTTGGTGTTCAGCCATGAGAAACAATGTGGGTGGTGCCACGTGATACTAGGATTGATTTCTTGTGTGGCTGCGGTTGTTTATTTTGGATTTCTGCCTGTTATTTTGTGTCAGATTGGCTGGGGTTTTATTCTGCAGGTAAAAGTGTTTTTATATATAGAAATGTATCTTATATATACTTATTTTTTGATCGGATATACTTACCTTGTGGTTATAAGGAAGAAAAAGTAACATGGCTCACTATGTACATCATGAAGTATAAAATCAAGATGGCAAGAAAATTATTTAAAATGGTTAGAAGTTGACATCTTCACAATGAAGGATTTCTTTTATCCAATATCAGCCAGAATTATTTTTGCCTATTTTTTTTCTGTATTTTCCTTAGGGCAGTTTCTGCTGAGACAGTTTCACTTAAAGTCTGTAATCTGTTTCTGTCGAAGTGCGTACAAGACCAGTACCTTCTGCAATTATTAAGAAACGCAGACAGTATCAGCACCTGGGTTGCTGCTGAAATTGTAACATGTCACACAACTAAGGTTTGTCATTGTTTATTGTACTATTACCTACAAAACAGTTATTTATTTGTCATTATCTATGACTTGCTATGTAGCAAACCTCCAAGAAATATTCTGAAATCGACCTGTGAGTGGGCAGTTAATAATTGAATTCGTTGTCACAAGGAGGGTCTTGGATGCTTTTTAGTAGCATGTGTCAAAACCTAATAGAATGTAAGAACTGGATTGTCTGAGGGGAATACAGCTCAAACTTTTATCAAGGACACCTGAGTGACAGGAAGGGAAAAACTGTGTGAGGGGAAATGTTACTACAGTCAGCAATTTTGGTAACAAATTGAAAAATGAAATATCTCTTCTTCCTTCGCATTTAATTTTATTATGTAGGTTTACTATATATATATGTATATTATAGATCTTAATTTTTTTTCCAGCGACAGGTGAGCTTGTTATCAAAATTTCTTCTTATAGCAAAATGCTGCTATGAACAAAGAAATTTTGCTACTGCAATGCAAATCCTAGCAGGCTTGGAAAATCTTATTGTACGACAGTTGCCAGTAAGTTTGGGATCCTGTTCTCTAACCATTTTATTTAATATAATCTTGTTCCAATATAGACATTAATGTGAAAAACAAAAATATATTCTGTTTTATTGTAAGGCCTGGAAAATTCTACCTGCAAAAGTAGCTGAGATAATGGAGGAACTCAAGGCTGTTGAGGTATAGTATAAAGTCCCTAATGCAAAATTACATCTTTGGGGTTGGAGAAAGGTGCAAGATCTGCTTAAATGGGTGTCTCTGCAGGATGAAAACAGTAATTATTACTTTTAATTATGAGTTTAATTTGATTTTTACTCCTAATCCAAGCGTTTACATAAATTTTAATCTCAGTATTTCTTTAATATGTATCCTGTATGACAAATCAAAATTTCAAAAGCAAGCTAAAACATGAGATATGCTGCATTGCATTAGAAGATTTCTGCAGAAGCTTTGCAGCTGTAATGTGTTCTTAAAAATCTTAAATGCCTATTTTATTATAGGCATTCTTTTATTGATGTGTATGATTTTGAAACATAGAGTAAGGTTTTAAAATCCAATTTTGCGTGTGATTTAGAGCAATTGAAATTATGTATGAAATATCTTTTTATTAAAGTTACTTTATTTGTGTACTTTAAAAAGTTTGCCACCAGATTAATTCATAGTGATGTCTTCAACTTCAGTGCCAAAGGTTAATAGTCATGACAAATAGCGTAAAATACATGGAGAACTTGTAAAAACTTCCCTGAGATTTAATGTGAGATTAATCTCTGTGCATTTTTTAACTAGGTGTTTTTAAAAAGTGACAGCTTATGTCTGATGGAAGGAGACAGATTCAAAACTCTTCCAACAATTCCATCAGCCCATGTTTTGGCTATGCATGTCCAACAACTTGAAACTGGAGGATTCACAATGACAAATGGAGCTCACAAGTGGACTAAACTTAGGTAATTGTTTTAATTATGTGTATATATCCCCTATATTTTTTATTATACTATTGTCTAATGAGATAATGAAAGCTAATGCAGCATTTCACCATTAACCGTTCAAATAGTTTCATTTGTTTAGACAGGTAACTAGAGGTACATATACAATGGAACAAAATGCTTGATGCCTTTGAATTTCCTTTAAGGTTTGTTTTTTGGTTTATGCTTCTGTTTTTATCATCAGCAAAACAAACTAATCTTTTTTACCATATTCTCTTACAAGAAATATTGCAAAAGTTGTGAGCCAAGTTCATGCCTTTCAAGAGAATCCTTATACATATGCACCAGACTTGAAGCTGCAGTCTTACCTCAGACAAAGAATAACTCATTTTAAAGATGCAGACATTTCTGCCTTGGCAGCTGACAACTGTGCTAACTTCCATCAGATACCAGCAGAAAAACATTCTCGAAAAATTCAGGACACACTGCGCAGGATGAAAGCAACATTTCAGTAATTATTAATATTTCATCTGTTCTATTCTGGGTCTAGACTGTAAAACTGGATTAAGTCGACTTCATCTACTGGACCTGTTTCCAAGCAAACACTGAAGTGAAGTGACTGTCTCAAGTTGAAATTATTATATTTCATAACATGGAATTATAAAATGCTGACTAATGAAATTTGAATCACTGGCAACTGGATGGCAGATCAAAAGAATAAAAAGAGAGATAAAATTAAAGAGAGTATAGGTGAAAAGGCTTATTAATTTTGTTGCTCTTCTTTAGCATAAATAATTAATTAGCCTGAAAACCAGTATCTAAAAAATACTGTGGAAAGGGTTTAAATTCCAGCTTCTGTTGCCAAGTTGGCCTAGGAGAATTCAAAACATAATTCATTAAATGTAGAATCTATTTTTATATAAACACAGTACGTCCTGTCACATTGTGCATATAATTCAGAAACACAGGTCCTCTGCTATTCATTGGCTGTTGATGTGTCTTGCTTTTATGTTGTATATTATGAAAACTGACATAAATAATTGGCTGTCTATTTCTCCTGTCAAGGAAGGAGAGGAATGCTATCCTTCAACTTTCTTTTTTTAGTTTGATTTTAAAGTCATTAGACTAACCTGTTTCCAAATGAAAGTAAGATCTGAATGTAAGTATTACCAATTCATTGCTCTGCTTCTGCACTCCTGGCATTGTGAAGACAGTAAATGTGAAATTGCTTTTTTAATCTGTATTTGGCACAAGAGTCACTTTGCCAATTTATGTCTGTCTGTACGTGTGCACATTTGAGTATGGCTTTTGCTCCTGAGGTTGTTTTTGTAGAGCACAGTGCTCCAGCAGCATCCAACAGAAGATAACCATGTGAAATTTGGATCTGCAACTTCTAAAACTGTGGTGCTAACCTATTCATAGAGCTTATACTTACAAGACCTTCTAAATGGCCATGGAATGTGTTGCTTTTGCTAGAAAATTTGTTGAGCTGCACAGGTTTATGCAAGGCCAGAATGTTAAGGCTACAAATTGGTTAAAAATACAAGTATTTCTACCAGAGGGAGCAGTGGTAGTGTTGAATGAGAAGTAGGGAAGGGCAAGAAACACTTAAGCACTGTTCTGAGAGTGATTTGCTCAGAATTTTGTTTAAAAAAAATGAAAATTAAAATGTTTTGAGAGAAGTGAAGGGCAGATGTGAACTAAGTGTCTCGTCAGGTGTTAGTGATGGAGAAGGATAATGATGTAAGAAATGGGAGTGTGTACATGTCTGATATTTCACAGTTGTACTGTTGTGTTTGACAGAAGTGCATGTGCACATGCTAAACTGTAGCTTTCCCAGTGTATAAGAGGAAGGCTTCTCCTTTTCTCAGTAACAGCAATATTACATCTCAACCCTCTCTCATCTTCCTCAGTACAAACAAGGTGTGTCCAGACTTTCCTTTAAATACTCTGTTACTTTTTCCTACTAATACAGTGCTACTAACTTTTGGCTCTTATTTGTTTAAACTCCAAAGAACTCAATCCTCAACAGAGTTTTCTTGCTTTTGTCCTGCTTTTAATATGATTTATTTTATTTACCATATGTATGTTTAACATGTCATTAATTGTAGTATTCTGACTTACCCTTAGGGAAGTAAATCACATTGCTATTTCTCTAAAAATTGCCAAATGTGAAAACATTTAATACTTACCTCCTACCTTTATGATTTAAGGTTGTTATAATAATAATGTTATCTTCAGGCATACATTTCACATATTTTTTCTGTATACATTTATTTTAAATAATTGGTTTTGTTAGTAGTTATTTGGGGTTTTGTCAATTAAAAATTACCATTTACTTAAACCCACACCTTGCCTTTGAACAACAGTAAAATTTTAAGTAGCATAAGTTTTACTAATGTAAAATACTCAACAAGACTTGCTAATAATGTGATCTTAATAAATTCATTTATACAGTTACTAGTCAGACTTTTGAAATTACTTTTGTGAATTTTGTTATCATTTATATTTTGCACTCATGAGAATTAGTTCATGTATTTCATAGCTCTGTGTTACTACAGCTAGAAAATATTGCTTATTCTATGGTGATAACTGATGCTATGCAAGATTTTAAAAATCTGCGCATGTCTTCTGTAAGTGCTTTAGTGTATCAAAGCTTTTATTGGTATTAATGTATAGTGTTGAGTTATGGTACTACTTTGGGGTATTTCCATCAATCAGACATTTCAGATTTTGTGTTTAGGCACCACCCCACAACAACAACAACAACAAATATTAATAGCTAATGAAAAAAAATTTAACTTGCAACAAATGCTAATAGCTAATGAAAAAAAAATCCACTCCTTTACAAGGAAACTGGTTTGGTTTTGTCCATGAACACTGACGTATGTGCATCTTATATGACACAGATTTCAGAAGAAAGTTATATCTAGCGTGTAACTGCACTGCTTATTTATGACTAACAAGCAGTAAGGGTTGAGCTAAAGTTTTCTCTCTTTGTGGGGAATGTCCTTTAAGAAAGAAGAATGGGACAAAATATATCAAAGAAACATGTTCATTTTTGTCTAGTTGGCAAGATATTATTGGCATCAGTAATCATACTACATAAGTGAGGGACTTTGCAGTCTGGCCCTGTGCTTCTTTTCCAATACCAAACTAGAATTTTTGGGGAAAAAAAAATGAGTTTGTTCTTTAATCCACAATTGCCAGTAGTTGTCCTAGCTGTTCCTCATTTTTTCCACATTCCCCTCATCTTGCTTTTATGTTTATTTTTCTAACAGTGACCCATGGGGTTCTGAAATGAAGTCTGCTCCTTGGGAGGCTTTCCAGTTGCTTTGTGTATTGGTGCCCTTAGTAAATGTTTGTCCCTGGGATCCCTGGGGTTTTCACTCCTCTTATGGGAGAGGTGGGAAGTGTGTCCTTCTTACACCAGCTCCACTAGAAATCAGGTTTTCAGTTCCAACACCTCCAGAAGCCTGCCAGGAAACAGGGATGGAATGCAATTCGATCTTATGAACCATTCAGTAGAATCCCAAACCAAGGAGCTGGGACACAATTAATGAATCAACACTGATTCATGATTCTGACAAATTCCTTTCCTTAAAAAATTTTCAACCACTTCTAGAGTTTGCTTTGTGTATTGGATTGGTTTCCTAAGCATTGCTGTGACTCATCATTTCTTTTAATGTGACTGTTTTTAATCAATGAATGACAAAAACTCTGCAAATAGATGCTTATTTGCTGTCATATGTGATAAAATTCATAAACAGTAACAGTAGTATATTATTCACCTAAGTAGCAAAATTCCAGGATAATCAGCTGCACAGTCATAGACTAGGATTATTGGGTTTTCTGGAGAAAAGGGAAAATAAAGTCACTTCTTCTGGGGAAGAAGTGTCTTGATATCCCTTCAAGCTCCTAGTTCTCATTTTCTTGATGCAAGGAAGTGAAAGGGCAAAGAACTTGAAAATAGAAGGTGGAAAATAACAGATGACTGCTGAGATGAGACTACAGATCCACAGACATGAGCAAAGTAACTTTTCTCCAGGAAGGTAAAGTGCAGGTCAAAGGTTGGATAATTCTGTTAAAGACCATTATTGGGAATACAAAATCCCCAAATTCGTTTATTTAAATAATTTATATTTTATATAAAATAATATATATATTTTATATATATATAAATAATTTATATTTTTATATTTTAAATAATTTAAATAATTTATTTAATTTTAGATAATGGACTGAAACCTAGAGAAAGATGTGGAGAACTCAATAGAGTGCCAAAAACTAAGTTTTGAGCTTTTATCAACTAAGCTGAGGAAATACTGAATATCCTAGGCTGCATCTAAAATTGTGAGGATGATGTATTTTGAAAAGTCACAAATAGTCTCTCATTTATTGTTTCTCCAGGCCAGGGGACGTATTGAAGTACACTGTGCTCACATCCTACCCATACCACCTTCTTATCCCTCTGATGACAGGATATGATTTGCTCTGAGCCTGGAGGGAGCACACTTCAGATGCAGCTTTGTCTGTATCAGCTAGTGCTGGAACCTTAGGGAATGATCTTACTGTTAAAGATTTTACAGTGTTTAATAGATAAACTGTTGAAAGTCTGCATGTGGATAGCAATCAAGAGGAAAGTTGAGACAATAGAGTTCATGATTCAAAGGAAAGAAAGAAATGAAAAAAGCAGAATAGTAACACTGGGCTTCAAAAAGTCAAACTTCAATAAACTCAAAGAATTGGTACATGAGGTCCTGGGGAAGGAATTAAAACACAAAGAACAATTCAAGAGAGCTGAGAGTTTCTAAGAAGGGTTTCTGAGGCTATATTTTAAGTATAAAAACCGTTTATCTACATGCAAAGGAAAGAAAACTCAGAGTACTGTGGCTGCTTTAGGGGCTCATCAATTACCTGAAAAAAAACAAAAAGTAATACTGGGGGGGAAAAAGGTAGAAACAAGACAGCTACATTATCAAGAACAAATATAAAAGAAGAGCACAGTAGGTTAGGAACAAAACTGGACAGACTAAAACTTTTTGTCAGCAAGGGAAAAGCAAAATAATAAAAATGGATTTTTAAATATTTTTCTGTTACACAATGAGAGCTCTCTGCTTACCAGAAGTGCTAAGTATCAAATGGTGCAAAAGCCTGGAGTGCTTGCTGTTCCACTGCCTCCCCTCTAAACAATGTGTGTCATGATCAAAGTTAACCAGGAATGCAGGTCAGAGGCTATCAAGCTAATTAGATGTATCATAACATTAACTTCTGATTAAATCTGTTCTATAATAATAATGAGGAAAATTGAAATAATCTTGGGTTTACTGTATTTTTGATTACTGTATATTTGATTACTGTGTTTTTTGATTCTTGAGGAAGAATTACTAAGTTCCCAGAGAATCAGAAGATAATACTACTTTTTGAAAAATGGGCAAAACCACAGAAATTAGTGGAAAGGCAAGGTAAAGAGAATGATGGAGAATCAGCCAGGAAAAATTTTGACACTAGAAGAGTTACTGAAAAAGCTGTCTGGAAATCTGCAAGCATAGAGACTAATTTAAAAGGCTGACATGCTTTTGTCCATGAAGTAGTTTTTAAATAACCTTATGGTCAAGGTAACTGTCCCAAGAGATAAAAACAGCATGTTGTACATTGAAGTCAATAAATGCCTTGACAACAGAGCCTCCTGGCCTGATTATGTTTGGCCACTCAGATTCAGATGATGGGCCTCTAAGGTGAATACACAGCTGGTTCATACATCATTTCAAAGGGTAATTAACATGCTTGTTAAATTGTGAAAGTGAATTGAGTGGGATTAGGACTATCCAGATGTTATGAGTGAAAAGCAGATGCAGTTCCCTCAGGGACAAGGCAAAAAAGAAGTGAGAGGCTTTATCAAAAGTGTAGTGTTCCCACGGTGGGAATCCTGGATCACCAATCAAATGAAGATCCAGTGCACTGGAGCCCTGCTCAGGAGTGAAGCTCCAGGGCAAGTGCTGTGGGGGTGAGTAAAGAAACCTGTGCTAATTAACATTTCATACATATGCAATGTCCTGTTTTGCTCATTAGCTGCCCCATGTAATGCAGGTGCTGCTGTTTGAATTCCAGGATCTGCAGATGGCCTTCACCTTGACACCCATGCAGATGGGGGAAGCAAACTACTCTGGTTTACAATAATGAGGTGAAACATGCTCAGTTCTCAACACACCCGGTGGGAAGAAGGGAACTATCACAGTCACAGTAACAACAAGATAAGACCTGCTTGGGACTCTGCATACTCGGATGAGAGAGGCAAACTATTCAGGATTACCATAGGGCAGTCGTCTCACAGCCTACACTGTATGGAACATGTGGGAATGTCTGTGAATTTTACTGCTGAAATACAAAGTGGGGTGGAAAGCGCACTTACAGAGCATACAAGCTTAGAACTCACAATAATCATGGTAACAGTTTAATTTTCAGCTTCAAGTCTTACGGTTTTGAAGGATAAATATTAAATGAAAAATAGCTACAGAGCTGCAGTAAAAATCTCTGGGGACCATAACAGATCACAAGCTGAATATGAACCCATGCGTATGGTTTGCAAAAAGAAAAGAAGAATGTGGGGGGAGAAGACCTGAGGTGTACTACACAAGAGCTGCACATGACAGAAGGTAATTATTTTGCTCTGTTTGGCAATAGAGAAGGATCAGCAGGGAATATTTTACCATTTAGGCACTGCAGCTAGGATACAAACAGCCAAAATGAGAGAGAGTAGAGGACCACAATAAGTATATATTTAGAAACATGAACTGAGACTGAAAGAATTGGACTTACATACATAGATAAGATTGGATTGAGCAAACTTGTGAATGTGAAATGTTGCTGTAAAAAATTGTAGTAGCTGCAGGGTGAGGGATTTTTTTGTGTTCTGTGAAGCTTAAGCACTTGATTTTGAAACAAGGCTGGTTTTGTTTCAGTTTTTACATTGGAAAGCTTCCTGTGAATCACTGGAATAGGTTACTCATCTGTAACACACCTCTAAGGTCTGCTTTCCTGTGAATTTTTAAGAACAAGTGAGATAAAACACTGTCATAAGTGCACAGGCCTCCTTGTTCCTGTGAAGGGAGAGGGACTCAATAGGGATCTTCAGTAAAGTAAATTGGACACTAATTCAAATACTTACCTGTAATCAGGGAATTATATTAACTTGATTATTAATTTAATTGTATTCCAATCACTTGAGTTTTCAGGGCTTTATTTGCATTCTTCCACTGATACATACCAAAAGTAGGTGATGCTGTGGGTTGAGTTGCTAGAACGGATGTCAAAGATGTTCTAGAGGGATGCTGAATTTCCTTTCTATACATATGCTAATGCAGTGGAAAAGTGACTTGATACTAAAAGCAGCAGTGGAGGGATTGGAGGCTGAGCCTGCTATGCTGGGTGAGTCATTTTAGCTGCCAGGAACTGAGTGACCATCCCGGGAGTGTTCCTGTGTACATATGGCACTCAGGAACATGGTTTAGTGGTGGACTTGATTAAGGGCTGGGCTCGATGGTCTTAGAGGTTTTCTCCAACCTGAATGATTCCCTGATTCTATCACTGCCTCAGCTAAACTTCTGCTACCTGCCTTCCTTTCTGCAGCAGCTTTGTGGCTGTGAAGTCTCGGTATAACCAGGAGATGGCACAAGAGGCCCTCTGCAGCGTTTTGGATGTTGGTGCTGCTCCGGGAGCAAAGGGAGACTGAAAAAGGATCGGCCGTCCAAATGTCTGCCCAAAACCTGCCCCTTAGAAACATGCAAACACCGAATGGCAGAGGTTTTTATATGCCATTTGTAAAACGAACATGTATTAACATTCAGCGTTCAGCTGCTCCCTTTAATCTTTTAGAGAACATGCACACACATCCTATTTACCTTCTATCCATGTGTAATACACCCATTTCTGTAAAACCTGGCAAAAGAATTACACTGCACTGTCTGGAGGAGACGTAGATATTGAATTGCAGGTTACAGGGGCAGTAAGCATCTTAACCTAACTACATTCATGTCCTTACCCACTAAGCCCAGCTTTTCTCATATCAGTAAACTAAGGGAATGTCAGGACATGTGTGTGCTCCCTGTTTGGGATAAGCGAAGGCAGACATTTATGCTCTGTTGCTACAGTTATATATCCTGCCAAAGCTACTCTCTTCTTCAGGCAATAGTAACATTTGCAGGATACTTGATGGAGGTGACTGGAATAAAGAAAATAGGAAGAAAAGGTCTATCGTGAGGAATACAGATGAAGGGGAGAAATAAATAAAATGTAAAATGGAGAAGAGCCTTGAAGTCAGTAAAACAAAAAAAGAAAAAGGTAAATATTATTTCCATTTAATTTGAACAGACTGGTTTTGGAGCAATACAAAGACCTGATTTATTTTAGGTGTAAGTTAGGGGGGAAGGAAGTCAGTAAAACATTTTCACTGCTGAGACCAATGCATTTCAAAGCAGCATTGTATGGCATAGGCCAGGATGGGCACAGAGTGTGATAGATGTCCCAGGGCTGCCAGCTGTGATAGCTCATTCTCCTGCTGACTGACTCATCATGCTCAAATGCTAACTCTAAAAGCAAGAGGGAAAATTATTCATTCTTTAATAGCTGAAATTGAAAAGTTACTTTCAAGAATAATAAATGCTTGGTCAGTTTAATTTTTTTTCATTTCTTGCTAAATTTCTTTAGAAAGTATTTGTGAGAAATACGAATGTAGTGGAAGTTTTCTGATTTAATGCATTCTTACTTTTATATGTTGCTAAATGTAACTTTAGATGTAATCATCATGAAAAAAATATCTTTCAGCAAAGACTGACAAAGAAAAAGGCCTTGAGGTAAAGTGCAAAGTTAGCCTCTCTGTTAAGTTTTGAAAAGATTGCAAAGTGTCTAAGTGTGTCTAATTGTTGTTAAAGTTTAATTTCTAGTCTAAACAGAATTAAACCAACTACAGGCTCCTGAGCAGTTTCATTTGAGCAGTGTCCATGGAGATCTCCCTCTGGCAATATGATAGCAATGAGTGCTGAAGTAGGATTTACATTCCTGAAATTTGGATGGTTTGCATGATAATAGTTTGTCTAACAATAAATAAATAAAAAATTCTGCTGTTGTACCTTGCTTCTGTAACAACAGCAGTACATGTTCTAAATGTGGTCCTGCTTCATATGGAATTTGACCTTTTTTTAATAAGCTTAAATTTGGGTAAGGAGCCATTAAAACAAGTAAGTGTCTTCTTTCTTAGTATTTGCAGCATGTCTCTGCAGAATATATATATATTTAAAACATTTCACTGATTCTTTTTAGCTATTGGTGGCAGCCTTGTGTTAAGGAGCCATGGGAGCTCTTGGCATTTTGAGTGCTGTGTTGATTTAGATCAATTCCAAACATGAGGAGACATTTAATTTTCATCTGTGCATTGTTACTATGTTTATACCAGGCCCTCCTGATATTTCTGCACATATGGTCTTTAAATGGCTCATGGAAAAGTAGTTCTTACTCTGTCAAAGAGGAAAGATAACGATAATAATTGATGATTAAGATTTTGGTTAGAGGCCATTTGTAGTGCTTTTAAGTCCTAAATAGTGATTACTCAGAAACGGAATGTTTGGATAAACACACCAGGGCAAAGACCATGTAAATTGCATAGCAGATGCCAGCAGCCCTTGCTTCCCTGGACAGACCTTCACTGGAAATCTGCATGTCCACAGGTGAACACACAGCTCCTGTGTGCCATAAACTGCCTGGTTTTTACTTTTTGAGTTGCATCACCACCTAGCTACTCCTAAGAACCACAAATTCCCTCTACTCTAGTCTCACAGGACTCTCCAGTGCTATAGGAAAGGGTCCCCTCCTGGTACAAAATGACAGTTCCTTCCTTTGGTCTTGTGTACCCACTGCAGCAAGGCCAAGTGGTGGCAGGTCTCTCTGGTACCTGTGGGGAACCCAAGGTATCACTGGCCTCAGCTGCTCTCTTCAGTTCCTCCATAGCTCCAGTAGTGAGGGGATTTCTCAGCACAATCCTGTCCCTCTGCAGGGCTCTGAGCTGGCTTAACAGGGCAGAGCTGAGCTTTGGGCTGGAAGATGTGGAGCCACAATTAATTCTCAAAGGCTGAGATGTAATCCCAAAATATTTCTATTCATTATCTATTATCCAATATTATCAACTGTCTAGTAAGCAACCAAGCAGGCAGTTCTGCAGAACCTCCTCAACATGAGACCAGTGTTGTGTGTGAAGATTTCTGCAAAGCTGAAGGGGAAGGTCCTGCCTCTCCAAAGAGGGCAGCTGTGTATTCTACAAAAATCTGCATAGAGTATTGCCATTATCTATGGTAATGGATCTCCAGGCTCCTGCTAGTGGCAATCATGTTGGTATGTCTGAGCTCTTTGTCTCTGCCCCTTGTAGCAGCAGAGTAAAAGCTACTATCTGTCCCTGCCCTACTCTTGACAAATTTCATTAGCATGAGCAGGTTTTCATCCCATTGGTAATATCACCTGATTTCAAACATAGTGTTTCTGAATCACATTTTATGTGTACTGGAAATGAGATTTGGTTTAATCTTATCACACCATGATCAGTTTGTGTCTCTGGGAGCTCAGCATTTGACCCCATCTTTCTGCAGTGCCATTTGCTTCAATACAATGCAATTAATAAACCAGCAGTGTATAAAGATGGAGCTCAGATGGTAAAAAGTCCTCAAATCAGTAAAGGCGGATGTATCAGTGGATGATAAAACTCAGTATTTCTATTTTTAGACCTCCATCACAGGTCATGTATTCTTTTTTGTCCTATACGACAGCTTGCCAAGTGTCTTTATTTGTTGACATAAACCTGGAAAAAAATAATGTCGTAGAAACTGACTTTTTTTAAAAGTATTTGTATAGAGGTATTTCAGTATATATGGTGTATATAAGAACATAAGTAGAATATAAGTATATTGTTTTTACTTATACATTATATTCTGTAAGAACTAAGGCTGGAAATAATTCTGGGCACTTGGGATATAGTTATCTCATTGGGATGGGATTGTGCCCCATCTGTGATGCAGAATGATGTTATAGAGGTCAGAAATATTTAAATTGAGAAGGAAGCTTGCAGAAAAGTTACGCTTTCTTTTTCTGGTTCATGAGAATTAGTTCTTGAGAGTGGCATTTTGCCTGACTGCAGGGGAGGCTTGGCAGGATTCTGCAAGCAGGCAGTGGCACTGATATTCCGGGTTCTGACTGGAGAGGTTGCTGCCAGGCCACTTGTTAAATGCAGCTGAGTCGAGGGACTTGTCCTTCAGTAGTTCAGTGAACAGAGCACATTCCTGTATGTCTCCTCTCTATCTCCTGCCTGCTTGGTCTGCTCTGTTAGATATGTTGCCAACAGAACTGTCTAATGTTCGGCAGTTCTGGTATTTTAAAATTTATCCTCAGGTTTTGGTGGGGGAAGTTTTCACATTTATCTAAAGAAAAGAATAGTTAAAGAAAAAAATAGTTAAGAACCTGAAATATTCAAGGTGGAGTGGGGGGGTTGGTGGGGGTGTGTGTTATAGAACAGGAAATTTAAAAGCAATCTTGTACAGTCCAGTCAAATAAACTTTCTAAACCCTCCATTGTTACTCAGAAAACGTTTGGGAAGGATTAATGGATGAGGATTCAAATAATTAGATATCAAACAATTCCATTTGTTTGGTGAAAAAACACCACGACTATATATGCGTGTGCGTGTGTATATGTGTTCGGCTGGCTTTGTCCATGCTAGAAGTGTTTGTGGACTTCTTTAGGTAGATAACATATATGGGAGGCATTAATACTTGAATGTTCATTTACACATTTTGACACCATTTTTCCTCCAGGAAGCTTGTTTAGTGGGCTCAGGCTGCCATGTAAATCCCTACCTACACAGGCCAGAAACAAAGGGCTCCAGAAGGGCTCTGGTCATGTATGGTTGTGGTTCTAAATCAGCTATTAGACACCTTTAAATAAAGGTGAAATCATGTTTGTATTTTTGTTTGGTTAGAGACAACCTCTTGAACAGTGTCATCACTGGCAGAGTGAAGTAGGACTCATGCTATGCCATGAAAATGAACAATCAATGAGAGACAGAGCCTAAAAGGGGTTCACAAGTCAAACTTGAATATAGTTCAATGAAACAATTTTCTGGTGGACAAAAAACTGTAGGATTTCTTGATGAATGGATATAGCACCTATACTTGGAGTGGACAAGAGGTTGAAATGTTTGGTTTAGGAAAAGATTGACAAAGAGGAGTTTAATAAAACTGTTACCAGATTAATATAAAGAAAAAATATATCTGTATAATATTAAAATTGAATCCATTGGAAGATTTAGACATAAACTAAGTAGGAGGGTTTTCAGTCTTCAAACCTCTGCCTCATCGACAGTGTAAGACATAGTTAGAACTACGGTTACAGTAACTGCTCTCACAGAGAAAGTGAATGCTGAGGAATGCAGCCAGTGTCAGAATAACAGGTTGGCCTAGTCACAGGGTAGACAGCAGAGCACTGGGTTTGTGTGCAGGTGTGTGAGTGTAAAGCAGCAGGCAACAACAAGGACAGATAAATAAGATGTGCAGTCATGATCTCTGGAGGCAGACTGATACCGAGCAGGGCTGTGATAGGGATTATCAATGGAGTGGAAGTCCCGCTCTGTTCTTGCACATGAGGGGAGGGTGAAAAGGGGAAGGAATTCATGGTTACCCTGCAGTAAAAAACAGCCCATAAAGCACCGAGACCCTTTGGTCAAGATACTGCAGAGGCTTTACTGCAGCAGCCAAGTGTTCCTGTCGTTAGTCCAGAAACCATACTATTATATAAGCGATCAGAAGCCTGTCGATTCGTAGATTCCAATTACCTTGACGTTTACCTTTTTCTGTTTCACAACCTTCTCCTCCAAGCCCGTCAGCCTGTGCCTGGTGCTTATAAGCTGATGCTGTAATCCCGGAGACCCCAGTGAGTGAGTTTCTCCGCTTGCCTGCCTGAGGCTGTCTCGGGAACACAATGCTCAGTCCAGAGAGGAGCAGGCTTGAGGAGAGCAATGGGCCTGGTGCTTGAAAAGGAAGGGAAAAGCCAACTCCAGGGGAAGGGAGATCGGAAGGAGCAGCGTCCCCTCTCCCTCCAGCGGCCGGGGATGCTGCGCTCCCCCGGGGTACATTCCCCAGCGCCGTTTGAGGCTGCTCAGCTCCATAAATGCCATTTGCATGGGGATAGGATGTTACAAGAGCTGTAAATCACTGACGGCGGAGTGAGCTCCTCAGGGGCAGACACGGCGGAGCCGAGACTTCGTGAGCTGGGGCAATGTGTGAACGATATCTTTTGTTGGGGGGGACGACTGATAGCAATTAGATGATACTTATCTGGCCCTTTGATGTGTATTTACACAAACAACGTTTTCCTCCGCGAGTTGCACTATAAAGGAGAGGCCCGTGCTCCCCGGCACCCTCCTTCCCGGCATCTCCGAAACAAGGCGGGATGACGAAGGCCCCTTTCTCCGTGGAATGGTTGTCCCAGAGCAGCCAAGCTCTCAAGAGTCCCACCGAGGGCTCTCCACAGCGAGCATCGTCGGCGGGCCACCGGCCCGGCTCCGGCTCCAGCCTCGGCCGGAGCGAGCGGAGCCAGGATCAGCCCGCAGGCCCGCGGGAGGGGAGCGGCGGCAGGAGCAGGGAGCGAGTGGGGGCCACACCCGCCGCAGGTACCGCGACCACCGGGACAGCCTGGAGCTCCCGGGCGGGGGGCGGCGGGGCTGGGACACCCCCGGGCCCGGGAAGGCAGCGCTGCGCGGGGGCTACTCGGGGGCGGAGGAGGCGGGCGGTTCCCCACGCTGTGCCCGGGCCTGGCTGACCCTTTCCTCCTTGTCCCTGTCCTCAGGAGCAGGCGGGAGGCCGTCGGGAGCGGGGCAGCCCGTGCCCGAAGAGGGTCCCGAGTGCCCGGGCCCCGAGGAGCCCTGCGGGCGCGGCGGGCGGCGGCTGCGCACGGCGTTCAGCGCGGAGCAGATCAGCACCCTGGAGAGCTCCTTCCAGCGGCAGCAGTACCTGGGCGCCGCCGAGCGCCGGCAGCTGGCGGGCAGGATGCGCCTCTCCGAGGTGCAGGTGAGCGCGGGCTCGGTCACTGGCGACAGCGCGCTTCCTAATGACCGTGCGGTCAACAAGCCTGGGCGGCCCTGTAACCTCGTCTTTTCTCCTTCCCCCAGATCAAGACGTGGTTTCAGAACCGGCGGATGAAGCTCAAGCGGCAGCTGCAGGAGTTGAGGACCGAGCCCTTCTGCAGCCCCGCTCTCCCTTACGGACCCCAGGGCGCTGTGATGCCCTTGCCGCTCACATACGTGGCCCGGCCACCACCTCTGGCCCGGCAAGGGGCCGCCTCTGAGGGCTGCCCTTTGGCGGCCCTGCCGGCACCCGCCCTGGACCTCAGCAGCGCCTGCGGAGCACAGCCAGTTGGCTTTTGGGCAGCACCCTGCTTCGTTGGGTACCGGGACCCCAGAGCTTTCTTGCTGGGTGTCTGACCCTCTGATACGAACTGTGACTAAAGAGGATTTGCACTACTGATAGATATCTGGGCTGCCCTCGTCTGTAACTGCCTGGTGGAGTTAAGATGCAGCAGCGATCTAAACATTTACAAAGACATGCTGGACAATCTGAATCATGGACTTCAGGCTTTTGCATTTATAGGCAACTATAAAATATAAATGGGGTGGGAAAAACAATAATATAAACTGAATCTTTTAATAAATCTATTTTTTCCCATTTTTATGTGAATTACTTTCTCAAGGATTGTAGAGGTATTCATTCTGACCCAAAAGAAAGCTCCTCGTCATTTAAAGTAGCATAGACTCCTTATCTAGATTTGTTCTACCCCCCTGCAATTTACTCCGTGGCTGAGTGCAAAAAAGCGTCAATTTCTCTCTGTCTTCTTAGGCAGGTATCCAACCCCTTCGGCTACTTACTATATGAGACTTTCTGTCATGGAACTGTGCTTTTAGCCAAATATGTGGATACACCTGTTGCTTAATACTGGGGTCTCTATAGTAGCACAACAGATGCTTTTAAGATTTTAAAAAATTACTTTCTAAATATGTATGATATTATATCTTAACATTTTTATGAGCTGCTTCAGTAGATTAGTGAGAACCTCTTACCTAAACAGATCATGGAAAGGATCTCAAAATTTCTCAGCTACAAAACAGTATCTAACCATCTCACATGCAGTTATCAGGGTACAAGGGTGATTATCAAAAGAATTTTAACATTCCAAAGCTGGTTCTCCATAAGTGGCAGTAAAATTCCTTACCACTGCCTTATGCACTTTTAAAGTTTGGATAATTAGCTAGTAAACCGATGATCAAAATGGCCTGATTTCAGGCCAGAAAAAGGGCTCTGAGAAATGATCTTTGACTGTAAGTTGACATAAATCTTTCGAAGTCAATTGTCAACTAACATGAAAAGAGCAATAAAAATTTCCATCACTTTAGAGGTAGTCTGGGGGGTTATTAGAAGGTTTCCGGCACACTGGTAATTTAAACTCCTGTAATGAATGGTCTGAGGGTTCTCTGTCAGCCTCCTTGAATATCTTTTGTATACAGTGGCCAATCTGCCACTTGAGTACCCTTGCCTGGTAAAAAGCAACATTATGTGCTGCTGTGGGCAGTGGGTTTTGCAGTCATCTCTGGAAGTCTCCTTGATTATTTTGTAATCTATGCTGTATTTTTCTAGTCTTTTGAGATGTTAGTCTTTGTTTGCAAATGCACAAATTGTGTGTTTCTAATGCGAAGAATTTCAACTAAATTAAAAAGGGCTCAGGTGAGCCCTTGCTCACCTTGCTGAAGTCTCAGAAACATCATGCAGTCATGGATTAAGGAAATTTGTTGACATATAAGTGAAATTCCCATTCGATGGAGGCTTATTTCTCGAAGTCAGGTGTCATTAAACAGTAATATTGATTTTCATAAATCTCTCTGACTCTTTCAAACATCATTAGGGAACTGGGGTGTCTCCAGAAAGAGCTGCAGTCGTGAATATTTTCTTCTGCTCTAAAGCAGTCATGTTTAAAATAACAAAACAGTCGAGGCCAATAAACGTACAAGAAGAAAGAGAAGGAAGGAAGGAAGGAAAAAGAAAAAGTATTAAGCCACATTCCATGTGGCTATTCTGTTTTCAAGAGAGTAAAAATTGAAGGGTTAGGTGTTCCTTTTATAATCTTGTATGGCCACAGAGGAGAGCCCCACCACTCCTCCGAATGCTCTGCCCAGCCCGTACAAAAGGAGTAATGGCAATAACCCTTCCTGCTCTCGGAAGCCAGAGCGGCCGTGTGGGGAGCTGGGGGCGAAGGGACGATGGAGCGCTCAGAGGGCACCGGGACTACCCGCAGCGTTCCGGGAGCGCCACACCCCCGGACCAAATGGGGGAGGGTGAAAGGGAAGTGGGCACAGGCAGCACCGCAGCTGGGCCCGGAGAAAGTGAGAGACAGATGGAAAGGCTCAGGACGAGAGAGGGAGAACAAAGAGCTCCCGCCTGCGGAGGGGAGCAGTTTCTTGGGAGGGGAACTGCGGGGACGGAGTTTGTGTAGGGGAAGGGGGTGTCGTCGTCCGCCCACCTCAGTGGTGAAAAGGGAGAGGCAGGAGCATACCTTATCGGGTCCCCATGTCCCCCTTGAGAAGTGATCTGGGGCGGCTCTGAACGAGCCCTCAACCCCTGGGTCTGCCCTCCCGGCCGCCGAGCTCGGCTCCACCGCGTCCAGCGCTGCCCGGAGCGGGGCAGCAGCTCCCCCTCCGTGCAGAGCTTTAGAGCCAGACAGAGACAATCGGTGCAACAGGGACAGGGACAGCACGCAGTGCTGCCATCCTTGCCGCGGTTTAAGCCCGCGGGGTTTGTGGGGAACCCCGCTGGGACAAGCGGGGCTGCGGGGGCGAGCGGCGCCAGCCACGGGGCAATCTCGGGGATGGAGGCTCAGCGAGCCGGGGCGTGTGTGCGGCTCCCCGTGCTCTGGCTGAGGCTGGCGGGTTTCGTGCCAGGGGTGAGCGCTGGGTAAGAGGAGTAACGGGGCATCCCAGCTCCGGGCATACGAGCGGCAGAACGGCTGGCGAGGCTGAAGCCGATCTCTGCTCGAAAGGGTGCTAATGGTCACTTAACATAATGACTCCTTGGCCACAGGAATACTCAGCAGGCACATGAAATATCTTGCCAGTGTTTTGGCAGGGCTACCTTGCAAATATTGCTCTGTTTCCCGGTAATTGCTCAAATGAACGCGAGAGGTGATGCTCACTTGGCTGAGTCCCTAATGGTATCAGGTTCCTCCGAATGTCTACATGATAATTTCTCTCCTACCTGCAAAAATCGGCTTTCTCTATAAGGTAAATACTATGTTCCAGTTGTCTAGAAAGCTCTATATGAAGTAATTTCATTTTCGCTAAAACTGCCCAACTTTAGCATTAAAATGTGAATGCACGTTTTTCCTTTGATCGGAGAGAAAGGAACTCGGACTTCTGCTCGTTTGAATTTCTCCTTCACTGTGCTTTAGCCGTGGCAGCAGTAAAGGGGCACTAGTGCCAGTGCAGGCCCCTGCACGGTATTGCACCGCAATAACCCAGCACCGGAGCGCTCAAGTGGTGTGGGCAAGTCAGCTACAAATGTGAAGGAGGAAGAAAAGAAAAGAAAAGAAAAGAAAAGAAAAGAAAAGAAAAGAAAAGAAAAGAAAAGAAAAGAAAAGAAAAGAAAAGAAAAGAAAAGAAAAGAAAAGAAAAGAAAAGAAAAGAAAAGAAAAGAAAAGAAAAGAAAAGAAAAGAAAAGTCGATTAGCTGGGGAGGAGTCGTTTAATGCTCGTGGGGTGGAATTGTCGGAACGCCCCGGCCCGGCGGCTCTCGAGGAAGAGGCTGTATAATGCGGAAACTGGGCTCCCCGGGGAGGAGAAGGGGATGGGAGGGGAAAATTGCCAGAGCACTAACTTCAAAGCCCTTCTCCCCTGCAGTGCGTGCGCGGAGGGGGAGAAACCTGATTGAATTAACACCGCGGGGCGGGGCAGCCGCCGGCGACCGCGCTCGGAACCGCCCGTCCCAATTTGGCTAAAGCAGCCATCAGGGGACTGGGAATAGGATCGGGGTATATCACCCCCCTGCAGCTCCCAGACATGGTGGAGCCACTCCAGGGACCTCTTTACAAACTAGGTGAAGTTATTCGGCGTTGTGTGCTAATCGAGAGAGATCTCGCACTGTTAGGCCATTACATCTAATTGCTGCCCATTATCTCTTTCTTTGATACTCAATTAGATGACGATTAACTTGATAAATCCCACCGAAGTGGAGGGGGAGGAAGAAAGAGGAGAGACTTCTTGGTCTCGACGTGTTCCTTGTGTAGATTTTACTACTCTTCCTTTATATATGTGTCTTAAACTCCTAGGCTTCGACCTAGTGTTATCCCCTAGTAGTGCCTAGTAGGGAGCTAATCCCAGTGTCTCTTCGATATTCAGGTAGGCTGAGTGCTTTAATTCTTATTCCAGCTCTTAGTTATTCTGCCTGGGCAATTCTGAACAACTGTGAAGGTGTCCTAAGTCCTCAGGCAACGTGGCGATGGCGTGCATAGAAAATCGAGTATTAGTTTGTTTCGAGCTGACTTGTACTTTACTTATCTAGGTGCTTTGTCTATTAGTTCTGCAAAGCACGCAAAAATATTTCCCAGATAAATCGTTTTTAATGCAAAGTGCGTGTTTGCTCCCACAGTGGCTGAATGGGAATATCTGGGCTTGCAGCGTGAGAGTCAGGAGGGAAGAGGGTGCAGCGCTGCCGGCTGGGTCAGTAGCATTTGTCATTTATTGTGTGTTAGCCCGCATTGTTCCCGTGGGCAAAGGAGCGGCGGGGTGATGGCACTGTTAGTGTTCACGGGTACTTCAAACAGAAAAGCGTCTATTCCCAAACAATCGATCTCGTTGATGCCTAATTGACTATCTAATAGCACCTATCAGGACATCAAAGGAGACGCTGAATAACCAAGTTAGCATTTCCAAAGGGGAGCAGCGGAGGGTACAAACAGCCATCAGTTGTCCCACCGGCCAGGAGCCCTGCCCGGGCCCCGCGGCTGCCTATGGGCCTGGGATTCCTGGGGCCCCTTCTGAAGCACAGCAAACTGGCTTGTCTTGCTGCATTTTAAAACCCCGTTCCTTACAATGAGTTTACTTGCCTCTGAAGGGCTGCTACACCTCCCCAGGCTCTCTCCTCCTGTCCCTTTGTGCAGCTAAACGTGGTTTTTGTGGGGTTCGAATGTTGGGGTATTTTTGATTTGGGTTTGTTGGGCTTTTCGTTTTCTCATGGTGGAGTGGGTGGCATTGCAGTTGTTTTTATTTCACTCCCTATGATCTCCACTTCTCTGGTTTTGTCAAGAAGATACTGGAAAAGCTGTGCTTTTCATAAATATAGTTGGATCTACCTATAGTGAACCCACTATCCCAGATCTGGTGGCCTAGTGCATCAGCTCTCAGTCTGTGATAAATGCTATGATAGTTTGGTCTGTATATTGATTTGGGGATTTTGTTTGGTTTGTTGTTTTTTTTCCCCCGTGGTCTACTTACAGACATGACTAGGAGATAGCAAGTTTGCAACATGAACATTTGCCCAACTGTGCTAGTGATTATTCCCCTCGAGAAGGACTATTTTTCTATTGGCAAAATGCATCCACTTTTTCTTATGTTTTCATGCAAAATCAATGTGATGGTCTGCTGAAGACCTTGGCACACCAACAGCATTCCTGGCAACAAAAGTACTTCAGCATCCAGCGAAGGATGAGTATCTAGTGTCTTGTGCAGGAGATGCTGCAGTCTGAACGAAGGCTGGACCTTCCTTAGGCAATACCTTCCTGCTGTAGAGTTGCTGCAGTCCTGCCTGTTCCCATGGGTTTAAATTCCATGTGTGCTCAAAGCCCCAGATGAAATATTCCCAGGCATACCAGTGAGAGAAATCTACCATTTGTCCTTAGAAGTCTTGTAGAGCTCACATGAGAAGAGCATTCTGTCCTGACAGCTCTATCTGTGATTACCACATCCTGGCATGAATCACTACAGCGACATTCAGGGTATCATACCGAGTTACAGGAGGGCATAGGTTTTCAGTACGTTTCTTGAAGCAGCAAGCATGTTTCTTATGGTTGTAAGGCTTACATACAAAGGCAGAATAACAAATATTTAGCCATGTGATTTGGAGAAATGAGTCCACTATATTCTTAATATAACACATGTAAGAAAAATCCATCAATTTTTCAGTATAATACAATATTCTGAAGTTCTGAGTATACAGAATTCTATAAGAAAGTACACCATTTTCCCTGAGAATTTAGATTTTTCATCATGTGAAAATATCAATTGAGTGCTGCAAAAATTTCATGTGATAGAAAAGAATTGAATGGAAGTAAATTTGTGTCTCGTATGAGCCCCATATTACTGCAAGGTGAGGGGAAGATTTAACTGCAGATGCAGGGCCTCTGTCCACCCAGGGTCGTTAAAGTTTTCAAGTTTCTCAAGCTGCCACCTCTTTATAATGGGAACTACAATGGCCACATAACACCTTCCACACTTTTCCCATCTGGTCCAGGGTTTTGTGGTCCACAGATGCAGCTACTTTCATCTGGACTGGGGGGAAATCCTAGTGTTGAGTTTAAATGTCTTGCTAAATAGGCAATTCAGACTGGAGTCTAATATAAAAATCAGTTTTCATTGACTTTCAGCAAACAGTGGGACAGGTCAGCTGCTTTCCTGCATTCCCAGCCAAAGGAGAGGGAGGAAATGGCAGCAGCTCTTCAGGGTTAATGATAGGTTAATAATAGTTCCCTTCTATAGGACACATAATCTATCAACGCAAATGTTGGTCTATTTGGGCACAGGACTGAGTGGGCATCTTGTGCCTAGTCCAATTTTGGCAGCGGGGGATGAAGTGTCTCTCCTAGAGGGTTGTCCCTGGGTGTTTCTGTGTGCCCGGGTGAGGAGCCTGCAGGGCATGGGAGACCCAAGGCTGCCTGGCTTGGCACAGGTTTCTTCTGTTGGACAAACGGTGGGGGAGGCTGACCTGTGGGAAGCAGGGTGCATGCTGCTTGCTGGGTAGGGGTGTGCTCAGTTTAGGAGCTCCTGAATACCAGTGGTTTTCGTGTATTGTCTCTAAACTTCTTTTTGGTGAGGTAGTGAGGCTCTGCAGGTAGCACTCACTGCTTTACCAAGGAAAACTTGCTGTGAATGAGTTTCTATGTGGCAGTTTTTCTGCTTGGATTTGTCTACATATAGGGAATTCAGAAATTGCTGTTCTGAAATAAAATTGGAGATAACATAATGCGTTTGCCTCAGAAAAAGAGGGACCAGCACAAGTGTAATAGTTCAGGAATAGTTATTAAATCCCGAACTTATTAAAATCAGTGTGCAGGCTCTTAGTTCATTTGGGCAACAGTGAGTGACCTATCCCTGCTTGACCGAAATGTGTCTAAGATTTAAATGTTTGTGTTACAGTGGCTTTGATTGGGTCAGTGGCACTCACGGGTATGCGGTTCTGATCCGGGGTGGGATCCAGCTGTATTCAACTGCTTGGGCATTTGCGTTGGCCTATGCATGTCAGACAAAATGACAGTCTTGTGCCAGCAGTAAGTGAAACTCCTTCAGTGGCTGTGCCCAGCACCCCTCAAAGAGCAGGGCGATTTCTCTGTCGGGGCTGTGCCAAGGCGACAACAGCCCTTCCCATCCCTGCCCTGAGGGGATGGTGTTGCAAGCAAAGCTGCAGGAGGCATGCAGCTCTTGGGCTCTGTGGGCTTGGTAAGGTGTTTGCATTGCTCAGGTGCCTGGGCTTTATCCCTCCCCCGGGGCCAGTGTGGGGATAAGCCGACTCTATGGGATCGGGAGGAGTCGATAACCCTCTATCCGTTCCCGCGGCCACGGAGTTACGGGAACACCTGAGACAATGAAAATGAATAGCACGAATGATGAGGGGTTTTGTTCCAAATGTTTTCCTAATAAACTGGGGAGGTGGTTTAGTTGACTTTTTTTCCTTTTAAGAGGAAAAAAAAAAAAAGTCCTCACATTGTCCATGTGTATGGGAACCTAGATTATGACTGTGTTTTAGAAAGAAACAGGCTACTTCCCTGTTAGACCCAGGTTCATGGTGCCCACTCTTTCTGGTGATGCATCCGAGCAGGAACTCTGAGGATTTTGGAATCGTCATTGAAACTGAGGTCCTTTCAGTGCATTTGTCCAGTTGGAGGGATTGGCGCTGGCTTCCATTCTCCTCTAAGCGAGGGTTAGAATTTGAGTTATTCAAGTATCGCTACTGCCGATGTACTCGTGGTCTGTGTGGTATTTTTTACTGGCGTGACCGAAAGCCCGGTGAAGTTGAACAAAAGAACAACCTGGAGACGGGCTGAGCTGCCGGGGTGCCCCTTTCCCCCAGCCAAGCTGTGCTGGGAGATGTCTTGGTATCGTCCCTGCATTACAAGGGCACCGTCCTTCTCGGGAAGCGGCATATGGATTGGGGTAGTATGAAGCTGATGAGGTGCGAGCTCTGCTGCTCACTCAGTGCTTTGATCACTAAACGATTGGGGAGATGAGTCGCGTTTAGTGGCTAGACAGGCGGCGCCAAGTTCAAGCTGAGAGGGCCCGAGGCTCTGCTCACCCCCAGCCTGGCTCAGGCCCGGAGAACGAGGGCTGAGCCTCGAGGATAGAAGCTTCTTAACACTGGGCCCCCATGGCTTTTTCCAGGGAGGGAAAAGGACGGCGGGACTGGCAGGTTCTACCCGAGGCTCCTTATCCCTCATCCCGGCCCCGGGGTGGGTGTGGGTCTCGGGGCTGCTTTCGGGCATCTGTGCAGTGTGGGACCCCGGACTGAAAAGGGAGCGGCGAACCCGCGCTGCCACCGGCAGCCGCGGTGTCTTTAGACGCCCATTGGGGCTGGGGCTGCCCGTGCCCTGCCCTCCAGGGGAGAGGGACAGCTTTGCACTTCAAGGGGGTCTCCCCGGTCCCGCAGACACGCTGGAGCCAAGGGCTGTAGACATTTGCCAGACGTGTGAACTTTCCTCCTCGCTCGTAGCTGTTATCTCTGCTCGATTCCCACTTTGATGTGTGTTCGCACTTACAAACGACCCCTCCGGGGTCGGAGTGCCCATATAAGAGCTGGCCGCGGGTCGCCCAGCCTCTCTTCGCCATGAATCAGGCCCAGATTCCCTCGGCAGAGACCAAACCCCACGGGGTCAGGCCCCACATCTGCTGTGCGCCCCCTCCCCGCGCCCCCACCTCGCGGGGCAGTCCCAGCGTCCTGGTCAGAGCCAAGCCCCGACGGGGCAGCCCCCAGCCGGGCCAGCCCGCGGACAGCGAGCCCGGCGCGGCGGAGCGGAGCCGAGACGATCCCCGGGATATCACCGACCCCTGCCCGTCGGAGCCAGGTGCGTGAGGAGGGAACAGGCACAGGGAAGAGGGGAGCGGGCGGGCTGGGGACACGCCGGGATCCATACTCCCGCCGGTGCATCATCCTGGCAGGGCTGAGGGGCGGCGGAGACACGGCCCCAGAGGGGCAGGGGTCTCACCGCCGCTCCTCCTTCCTCCCGTGCAGCGCCCGACAGCGGCTGGCTCAGCGCCGACGAGTCCTCGGGCTACGAGAGCGAGAGCGCAGGCGGGGAGCGCGGTGGGGCCGCGGCGGCGGGCGGGACCCGCGGGCGGCAGCGGCGGGCGCGCACCGCCTTCACCTCGGAGCAGGTGTGCCGCCTGGAGAAAACCTTCCAGCGACAGAAGTACCTGGGCGCCACGGAGCGCAGGAAGCTGGCGGCTGCCTTGCAGCTCTCGGAGATCCAGGTTAGTCTACCAGGAAGCGGATCCTTCCCGGCCTCTTTTGGCAGGAGCAGCCAGGATCAGCGGTTCCCGCATCTGTCTTTTTCCAGACACAGCAGTTGAGTTCAGTCGGGGCTGTGGAATCCCTCGGGATTTAACGAGTTACCACTCCGGGAAATTTGTGTCACTTTCTATCGGGAAACTATCCAGGTTGTTTTTTTTTTTTTCAGTTTCTTAGTGAGGTAAACTGTCCTGGATATACGCCGAACTGCGTGTAGATTACGTAGACCTCGTATCCAGATAATTAGATTCTTAAAGAATCTAACAGATTATTGTAGAACTCCTGAACGCAGCCACTCTTCCCTCTACATCCCGCAGGTCCTCTGCCTTCTGCTAAGTAGGGCAAATGCATCAGTCCAGCTGTGTCAATGCCATCGGAAGCAAAGTGGCTAAAGCACCTGAGATACGGTTGCTCATAGCTTGCACATTACCCCTAGGCAAAGTCCTTGATTTGTCTCCTGCATCGCCCCTTCTTTTTGTTGATTAGATTAAGACCTGGTTTCAGAACCGGAGGATGAAACTGAAGAGACAGATCCAGGACCACCAGCACAGCCTCGTGTCCTCTGTTCCAGTTCACAGCTACACCACAGGGACCTCACCAGCTCTGTTTCAGGATGGCCTCCACTATCCCTTTGCTGCTCAGCACCACAGACTCCTGCCTTTTACCCCGATGCCTGCTGTGCAGTTCAGCTTCTCCTTTCCCAGATATGATGCATCGCAAAGCACCTACCACTTTATGGCAAATGAACTGCCCTACTACCATCAGCCCCTTCTTCCTCATCCTTCTTTCCATCCAGTTATTCAGAACAAAGTGGACAGGCAATGCCACCCTTTATATGCAGTATAGTGAAAAAACAATGTTTCATACTGTTATGTATTTAATGCTCAGAATCTCTCGCCTGATTTGGAAGAATGTCTTTATTATTTTAAGTTAAATGTGACCATGAATAATTTTATATTTTATGGTTAATATTAAAATATTAATACGTCTTGTCTAAAATGTGTAACGTAGATGGTTTTCACTGCTCCACCCAGGTTTTTCATAAATGTGTATATGAATAAATAAAAAATGAACTTTTATGTATCAACTCTATGAAAGGTTGCACTTGTGCAATGCAAACTGCGGTGGTCACTTGTCCTCCTGTAAAGGTAATGGATTTAATGGTTAAATATGTTTTGTCTGATTTTCCTACCCTCACACCGAGATTGTCTGTCTGTTGTTGAGTGTTTGGTAGCCTGGACAGAGGCAACTGCACCCAGTTGCCCTGCACTTCTTTGGGCTAAGTACATCCTCCAGAAGAAGGATAAGCTGCCAGTGAGTTTCTCTTCTGAATATAAATCAAATATTACAAGTCCAGTCCCATCTTCCATGCGAAGGCAGCAGAGGTAGTAATATTTATTAAGTCAGCATGTTTTTAAATGGGAATTAACGGATCAGGCCTTCATTATGGAATTTTATAATCTTACAATTGCCAAAAATAATGCTAGGCAAAAAAGTTTTGGGCATAATTGTCTCTGGCTCAAGGCCATATCTGAATGGGATTCTAACCTGAAAATCTGGCATTTGTCTCACTACTAGAAAACAATTATAATTGCCTACTTTGCAATTTTTAAAGCAATTTCATCTATTCCCTGAGGACATGTAAAGTTTTGCTTTAGAAATCCTGAAAAACGTTGGGGTTTTTTTAGTTCTTCCTGGGATTGGAGTTCGCTCCTAAAATACCTTAGTTAACACTTGTTTCTTAGTCTAGATTTTAATGACGTTTCGTTAAGTCACCTGTAAGGCCTTTAAAATACTTGATTGTTCCATTGTAGTCTAAATTTCCACCCTCCGCCGTCTAATTCAGTGAGTCATCAAGAGTTTCAACGTAATAGCCTAGGGCCTTCTCACTTGTGATAAAAACACTTGGAAAGGGTAAAGGGAGTCTTCTGTAGAGTGTTCAAAGTGACCTAGAAACGCATAGGTTGTCGCCTCAGCTGCCTGGCTGTGTCACGGATCAGTGCTGCCCTGGTGGGGCACAGAGAAGGGGTGTGGTGGAGGAAATTCCTTCCAGTGTCTCCCAGCTTCCCCTCATCCCTATTGTCTATCAAAAGGGAGCTGGGGAGGAGGGCATGGAGGGTGGAGGGAGAACAGAGGAAAGGGAATGCATGGTACAAAGCCATAGCAGGCCCCTCTTCTTGCCTTGTGAGCAGAGGATAGGAGGGTTTCGGTTTCTTTCTTGGTGGTGCTGATGGTTTTTCATTTTGTTTTGTGTTAATTTTTTCTCTCATTACAACTGCAGAGTAGTCTAACCGTCACCTAGCAAGCAAGTTAGATTGGTCTGGGTTGGGGAAGGAGATGTGGTCACACTTCCTGCAGCTGCTTTATACTGATGTAAGGTCTCTAGTTTACCATTGTCTAAAGGCTGGGCTTTGCCACTTTGCATAAAGCTTGCTCTGTAACTTTTAGGAACAGGCCTAACATCAAGCCTAAACTAATTCTGCAGTTTAAAATGTAGGGAGGGTATCAAGTTACAGCTGCAACTTTTGGAAGTAAAAAGTGTAATATTTTCTTTTTGAGTGTCCCAAAAGACCTGAATTGGTGAACTATCCGTTTCCATAAGCAGATTTAAATTGCAAGTATGCTTGGCATCAGCATCAATGTACATTCTTGCCAGTTAATTCCTCAGCTTTATCTCTCTTTTAATGCATAAATGCCACATGTCCATCAAAAAACAGGCAAGACCACTTGAAGAATGGTGCAGAATATACTCATAAAAGAAAATACTGGGCAACTTGTTCAGTTTTGTTCATAGCATTTTTACCTTTGGTAACATTTTAATTTAAATGCACTTAGCTGTAGCTCACAAATGTTTCCTTAAAAACAGCCACTCAGGTAGAAGGGACAAAATTTTTAACACTGTTGTCTATTAAATGCCATAGTCACTATGTAAATTTCAGTGTAAACAGTACTCCACTTTTTTAGTGGAGATCCCCACATGATTTTAAGTTATTGTCTGAAAACTTTTAGATAGGAAAATTTATATAGAAATTTCCATACAGCATGGTGAAGGCTGTAGAAATAGAGAGATTTCATGCCCTCCACTTCCACTCTCAGTATAACTTCTCTAATATGGGCAAATAATTTTCTCCTCTAATCAAGCTTTTTTATGTTAAAGAAAACAATTCAAAGAAACTTTGATTAATTTAATATAACAAAATAAGTTAAATAGTTACTCTTAGATATATTTGGCACTTTCTTGAGATTACAAATAATTGTTGACATTTTTAACAGGAAGGAAGTTCTGGTTGGGACATCAGTCTTTTTTGTTCGTGGTTAGAGTCACTGCTGGAAGCACAGAAGAGTATCAAGATAATCCTGGCCCAGAAGGCAATAGTAAAGCTGGACTTGGCAAAACTGGCTGAAGAGACTGAGCTGGAACAGAAGATAACAACAAGGCAGGGTTTGGCACAGCTGGGTGAAGGGAAACAGCAGAGGTAGCAGAGACATTGACATCCACTGCACGAGGATAGCTGGATGTAGCCGTGTCTGGGTAACAGTGATAGGGCAAAAAGAAGCCTGAGAAAAGAGCTTCGATCCTGGCATCTTGAGTCTGGCGTTTGAACTTCATACGACGATTCTGAAACCAGGTTTTTATCTGAGGATAAGAAAAAAGAGTCAAGAACCAAACCCCTTATCCCTCTTCCATATAGTAATACACCCTGAAGGCAGACTTATTGTCAAAGTAACAGAATGCATTAACAGTAAAGATGTAGGGCTAATAACGTTGGTCTATATTTAATCAAGAGTAATTGTCTTGGCATGATGAGGAATTAAAACCGTGAACACGGTGTGTGGCAAGCCAATACTCAGATACGGACCAGGGCTGTAATAGAAGACTTGTGCAGTGGGGCTAAAAGGACTGGGTAGGGGTGATTCTGTTCAAAAAATCCTGCAATGCACCTGTCAAATAGCTTTTCCTGCCAAGGAAAGAATTAGCTTAAAAACTCAGGTTCTGGAGATCGTAAAAGTACTTTTACCCCCCAGCGAACTTTCAGCTTTTGAACTTGCATTCACCATTTTCCATTTGCACCTTGTCCCCGGAGCGCTCGGAGCTGTGACGGGCCCAGCAGTGCGGGGCGAGGCAGGGCTGTCAGTTTGCTTAAGTCAGTTTGCTGCCAGCGGGGCGAGTCTGGCGGGACCTGTCCCCCGTCCCCCGGTGCGGTGTCTCCCAGCCCCGCGGGGCTCGGGCGGAGGGCGAGGCCGCGCTCACCTGGCTCTGGGAGAGGTTCAGCACGGTTGCCAAGCGCCGCTTCTCTCCGGCGCCGATGTAGCGCTGCTCGCGGAAGCTGCGCTCCAGCTCCTGCACCTGCGCGGCCGAGAACTTGGTGCGGGACCGTCCGGGCGCGGAGCCCCCGGACCCCGCTTCGTGCCCGGGGCTGCGGCGCTCCGCGGCCTCCCGGTCCCGAGGCGAGTCTGCGGGGACAGACGGGGACGCCTGAAGGGAGGACCTTTCGGGGGACCCTTCCCTCGGCGGGCCCCGGGCCCCGCGGGCGGTACCGCAGTGCCGGCCGTGCCCCGCCCGCGGGGACCGAAAGCGCCGCGCCCGCCGCCGTGCGGGAGGACCCTGAGGGCACGGCCGGGACTCACCGGGCATCTCCCGGCCTCCGCCGCCACGGCTGCTCTGGGCCAGCCATTCCACGGAGAACGGCCCCTTCTCCATGTCCCCAGCCCTGCCGGCCCTCACGGTAGCCGCCCCGGCCGCCGGGGCAAACATTTAAAGCGCCTTCCCCGGCGTGGTTTGAAAAAGCCCAGAGCATCAAATGAGGCCGGGGACAAAGGATCTCATTGAGAGGCGCTTTAATCTCCCCTTTCAGGTGATTGTTACATCCGCCTAATCTCCGAGCGCAGTAGTTTGCAGAACTCAAGGCTGCCTGACCTGGCGCCAAGTTCAGCGCGGAGTCGTCTCACCACGTAGGTGCTGGGAATTGCATCACGGCCCGGGCTCCTGCACGCTGCCCGAGCTGCTCTCGGCCCCCGCGATTCCCTCCAATCTTTATCTCCTGCTATGAAGGATGAGGATTCAGAAGGGGCTGATAACAAAGAAGGACAGAGAGAAGCCTTTTTTATGAGTCTTATACCGAAATTTTGAGCCCCTCTTGCCTGTTTGATGCAAGGCTTGAAAGAATCCCCTTGCCTTTCTATCAGGAAAGGAAGTAGGGACGTGAGGTAGGAACAAGTAAGTAGTCCTCGTCAGATAGAAATCTTGAAGAAACACTGATACAGTATCTTATCAATACGCCTGTGAGGAGCTCAGTGCTCTTTACTAAGTCTGGGTGGGTAGAGGTTGTTTGGGCTTGGAGTTGCTTGGAAAGTGCAGGGTTAAATGTTTTTTGGTGCTGTCCATGAGGCAGAGTGCTGCAGTCAGGACTCTCATCTTCCTCTGAAGTCTTAGGTACACTTACTGACTTCAGTTTATGTAGAGTCAGAGATTCCAAGAAGTCTTCGGGAAGAGAATGGTTGAAACTAGAGGACATTTGCACAGCAATTTGTTAGGTCATTTTCAGAGAACAGCGTGGGAAGTTTGGAATAATTTGAGTTCATGCTTAGGAATTTATTTAAGAATAAGATTAAGCAATGAGCAGTTATGTGTCAGGATATTGGATAGGATAGGAAACACTGAAAAAGTTACTAGCCCGTTTGAATTTATCTGTTCGTGTCTTAAAACGCCATCTCCTTTCCCCGAATCCCAAGAAAGAAATGTGTGCATTTCAAAGTAAACAGTTCTGATGTTCTTATGAAGTAGATCAAAGAAGAGGAGTGTAAACTCTGTTCAGAGGCAGTCTGTTCAAGGATGATTCAGATAAGAGTGAGAAAAGAACCACTTTTACGGTCTGAAGTGGGCCTGGGATGGCACAGTCCTTATCCTCTGCGAGCACGGGCTAACACATTTACAGGTTGTTTCAGTAAACAGCCACCGCTGCTTGAGTTTACACAGTCAGAGATAATGAAGCAGCTTCCACGCTGAGCGGAACATGTTTGAGACAACGTGCTAATGCTTAAACTTCAAAGAAATTCATGTCACCTTTTATGAAGGGTGATGTATTTATAGTGAGATGGCATAAGTAAGATAATGCTACACTCGCAGCTCTCTCTCTTCTTAGGTTTTCTATATTTCTCAGGTAGGATTATTATTTTCTCCCATAAAATGCAATGTAATTTTGTTAACTATGCTGAAGCATGACATAAGTAAGAAATTTTTACACTCTGATTTTGAATATTCTTCATACATACGTTCATCTACTTGTATAAAGTCTTTTGTTCTTCTTGTAGTAAAAATAAAACCTTGAATATCTACCTGAACAGTCTGGGGATTTTTTTTTGTTTTGTTTTTGTTTAAATGTGTGTGGGGGTGTTTGTTTGTGGTTTGTTGTTGTTGTTGTTGTTGTTTGTGTTTTGTTGTTTTTTTTTTTAATAGACATGACACTTGTAGTAGGTGACTACATACGCTTTGAGGTAAGGCAATGACTTGGCTGACCCGACACTTATGTTTTAAAGAAAAGCTCTTCTGACTAAGCTAACAGAGACAGCGTTGCATTGTCTTCATGTGCTTCTGATTCCATCCACAGCAATTTGCAGCTCTTAAAAGCAATTAAGAGGCAAGTTGAAAGCTACAGCTTTCCTTTTTAGTAAAAACCAATCCAAACCCACCACCACCACCCCCGCACCTCTTCTCTTAGTTTCCATAAGGTTATGGTAAAAATCACTGGGAAATGATTCGGTGTTCAGGACGGTTTGTCTAGAATGGACCATCGCAAATAATGGAACATTATTTTTTTAGTTAGCCTGTTTCCTAGTCCTACAACCCTGCAAATTAATCCTGGAAAAACTAAAGTTTGGTCTGGAAAAAACGAATGAGTACTAGACAGTTTATGAAATGAATCATTGTAATTTTAATGTTGCAGGTAACATTTAACCAGAAGGATTAGCAAGGTATGATTCCTTTGTTATATTAATGTTTCTAGTTGTTATTAGTGTGCTTATTTTAACAAATGAACAAATGTCTTGAAACGACAACGTTTTTTTTCCTGTCACGACAGCAGTTTTTAAATTTGTATTTTAGTGTTAATGAAACTTGTTGATTTGTGGGTATTTTGGCTTTTTTATCCTGCTATCATCAATCGTTTTATTATCGGACTATACTGGAATAGTCGATTGCACAATTTCAGGAGAAAAACCCTAATTGCAAAAGACACAGGAAGCTAATATGATATTTTATTTACTTCTAAGGAAAGCTTAGAAGGTTTAGCTTGTGGAGCTTCCTTCCTACTTTTTTTCATGCAGAAGACCATGTACAGACACCCAATGAAAGTGACTCTGGTGGCTGTTATAGACACTGGCTCTTCTATTGTAAACAGAAGCAGATAATATAATGACCAAACTTTCCTGTGCTGGCATGTGACTGCACTAAAAAGATGTATAGTGTTCTAGTATGTTAGAAAATCAGTATGTGTTTTATTCTGTTTTTAATGGGTTTTGGTCTTGTTAGCGCGATTATTTCCCTCCCTAGGATCTTTCTGTTATGTTTCCTTTGGTTGATATTTAAAATTTATAGACTTGGGGTATTGTGTAATTGATTGATTTTGGGGAGGTGGTGTCCTAATTAACAACAAATTTTATTTTTGCCAATTGTAATTTGACCTGCAATGATAGAACTAAACAGGAAGCTTAATAAAACTAGAAGTTTCAGTGGCTATGAAGGTGACAAACACCTGAAAAATATGCTTGAAACACATTATTTTTAAAATACGCTAATGTTCATGCCTGAGTGTTATTGTGATGATTTACATAAGATACAGATCATGGCTTGAGGCAAAGCTCCCATTAAAAGGACTTTGATGGGGTGATTGGATCTCATAAGTGACCATCACATGAGAGCAATTACAAGTCAAAAGGTAATTGTCGTGTGTTTCTAGTTAGCAATTAACATTCGTCAGAACCTGTGATGAAACATTTATCCCATTTTTCATTGATTATCGGCACTTTTTATGGACGCGTGGACTACAAAATCCATGATGACTCAAACTTTGAATGTAAATGGTACGCTGTAAGTAAGTGGAGGTGCAACTGACCCACATTTTACTGCTTCGATTTAATGACAGCTTTTCTTGACAGAGCCTTCAGTGAGAACGCCTGGTGACACCTACAGCTGTGCTTTCTATTGTCTGTTTAAGTGTCTTCTGGAAATAACTTTATGACGTGTCTCATAGTTGTTAATGTTTTTAATCATTGCATCAGTTGTCAAGACAATTTCCTGCAAAGCAACAATTATTCTTCTGCTATTGGTTTGAGCACAGAAAACATTACTGCACAGAAGATGTAGCAGGATTTGTCAGTGTGCTAGCAATTAAGAACTTTGGAAACAGGTTATTCAGCTATTTTAACAAATATTAAGGACATTAATCAGATAAAAGCGTTACAAACTACATTAATTTCTATCTCATACAACGGACATGCCTATCGAAATGAAGTACCAGCTCTGCTGATGGAAAGAATTGATTCACTCCTCCTGCTTCCATCTTTCTGGCCATGCTTTTCCCCGTATGCTATGAGTTTAGATGCCACTCTAACCTATCAGGGAGTCCATTTAAATTTCTAAGCCAGCAGGAAACAGAGGGGAAAGAAAAAAAGAAAAGAAACTGGTTTTTTTAACAGTTCGGAGATAAAGCCACTCGCTGAAAAGTTGGACGAGCTCTTTTAGTTGCACACGGAGCAATGCTTGAAGCATGGAAAGAAAGAGGATGATTCATTCAGTAGTGAGTAGATTTATTGCTTTATATAAGTAAATTCAGTTGTCTCTACAGTCAGTGGGTCAGTATAATTCCTTACTTTTTCCAGATGGAGAGACTAAGGGAGAGCAAGGTGAGAACTGGATTGATGTGCAGATGGAAGTGTAACTCACTAGTAAATAAATACTGACTTTTGAATACGACTTCCACTTTCAGGGCTTCCTTTTTGCCATCTTTTCTAGCTGTTCGCCCTCTGCTCCAGCCGAGCACTCCAACCGGTACTGCCCCAGCCGGGTGTCGCTCGCTGGCCGCCATCGTCCCTCCCGCTGCCGCTGCCCAGAGGCGCCGGGCGGTGCCGTGGACAGGCTCGGTCCCGGGACAGGCTCGGTCCCGTCTCAGTGCTGGGGGCGGTGCCGGGGACAGGCTCGGTCTTGGGACAGGCTCGGTCCCCGGGGGTGGTTCTGGGGACAGGCTCGGTCCCCGCGCTGGGGCAGCGCCGCCCGCCGGGAAGTTCCGCCTGTCCCTGGGTCGGGAAGTGCTTTTCTTCCTTGAATTATCCGTACAATAACGGACGTCATCCTTCCCCCCTCCTTCCCCTTTAATGCAAAACAATACTTATTTTTTAGAACTAAAATCCAAATACTACTTAATCTTAATTTAATCCCCTCGACGTATTATACAGCATAAAAAATCAAAAAACACCCCCCCCAAAAAAACCCAAAAAACCAACAAAACAAAAAAACACCCCCCCCCAAAAAAATACAAACAAAAAAAAAAGCGGGGACATTTTGTTAAAAACCTCGACTCGTGGAAAACCTGTCCCTGTTTGCTGTGTCACTAGCCTTTCCTCACCGTAAATTTTTTGTTTTATCTTTGCTTTCTTCACTTGATCTACAGCTTCTCTCACTTGGTCCTGCAGAATGGAGAAGGAGTATGGGAAAAAAAGAAAAATTTATTGGACTGAAAATTCAGTCCACACTGTAAGGCGTGTTCTATGAACTAGATTTAAGATTGAATAATGCCAGTGTGTTTTTATTTTTAAGCCCGTGGTAGTTTGCGTAACAGTTACAAAGATTACTTTTGAAAATAAATAAATAAACCCACAGTGTGGACGCATATCAAAGGTGACTATCAATAATGGTAAAAGATACATTTTACTGACAGGAATAAGCATTGTAACCCCAGGTTCTGAACGGGGTTGTACTATTAAAATGGCTTGTGGAAAGGGAAGAGCTCAGAAAAAAAAAAACAAAAACCCCTAAAGGCACCAAATTCTCCCATTCTAGCAATAGATCTTGTCTTCCAATATACTCCATAAACACCCAGTCCTTCCACGCCTCCATCTCTGCTCCTGTCTTCCCCCGGATCCGTCGCCCCGGCCCCGCTGCCCGGCGGGGTCAGCAGGGGGAGCGCCGAGGGCGCGGCTGGGGGAAAGGTTTGGGGAGATTCTGCATCTCAGCCCGTCCTCTCTGGGGGCTCTGTGGAATCTAATCACCTGGTCCAAGTGTTGAGAGATGGAAGAATTATGGCTCATTAATTTAATTGATATAGCGTTTGTTTACTAGAACAAGAAACCCTCAGGTTAGTCCCAAACTGAACTGTCTGAGGTCTGATATTTTTTTAGCCCCAAAGCTAAGAATTTTTTTCTTTTCTCTTTCCGTCTTTGGTAAGAATTAGCTGAGGCTCAGAAAATTGACCTGAATTGGTCCAAGGTAATCAGGAGGAGGAAGGTATGACGTACTGCTCCTTTCAGCATCAGCGAGCTGTTTAATCTGCTCAATTTTTTATATAGAACTGCACCTCTCTTGTTCACATGGAGTAATGGAGCTGACCATCGGCATCTTAAAAAAAAAAATTAATGTGTATGCTGGAATATTATTTGAAGATTTAGCTTCAGTTTCAGTAACCAATGAATGTAGGTATTAATAGTATAGTATGTTGCTCCTATTTGTGTTGGTTTTGTAGCAAAACCCCTGTATTTGGATGTACAGACCATGATTCCTTATTTCTTTTCCACTATCACTTATGGCAGTGCAGACAGGTGGTGTTTAGAGATGAATTACATTTACAACTGCCTGTGAGTCTTTGAAATAGGCAGAGATGAAGATTTTTCTCTAGGACAAATCTGTCATCGGTATTTTGTGTTAGGCAAACCGGATACAGTAGAAGGGTAAATTTTTTTTTCTCACACTTCAGTTCCAAAGAGATTCCTCCTAACTGTCCTGCCAGCATAAGCAACTTCTGCTTCTCTTCTTCCATTTCTTTCATTATACTGATGCAGCCATTTGTGCAGGTACAAAAGGAATTAGATCAGAAATAATTCCACTGGGAGGGGGGAAGCAGAATTTTTGTCTGATACTTTTTCCCCCTCCGAGTTAGGTTGGTTCTCTGATCTAGTTCAAAGCCCAAATACAGTGAAGCAAAAGTAGGAACAGAGAGTCTTGGGAACTGCAGGATACTAGTCATGAATGCACAATGTTTCCAAATATGAGGGTATGATTTCTAAATAAAGATACCTTGCGTTCAGTTTTTCCCCCTTCCCTGCAGTTACATGAGCAATGACAAACAGAATGAGCAGCAGGAGTACATTTGTGCAAAGGAACTTGGTGAAAGCTTTCACTGCCTGTTTAACTCAGTGATACAAACTGTAATGCACTTGCTGGACACTACAACACTTAATACTGATTTCCTTTGTACTGCAAAGTTTTTTTGCATTTTTCCAGCCCCTCATTTTGCACCACTGAGTATTCATTGTTCAAAAACATGACATGTACCTTGGTATGTTATTTTCATCGTGTTGTTCCATAGGTTTATCTTAGCCTGAGCTTTTCAGGAGGTGAAAAAGATACTTATAGCTAAAATTCTGTCTTTCTATTTAAACCTTACAGAATGGGATCATCCTGTCCTAACTCAAACACTTTATTTCCTTCTATTTTTGGTAATGGCCGAGATGGCATTATTATTCCTATTAGCTTTGAATTTAAACTGTGCATTCTGTGCCATGAGAAAGAAAAAAGAATCAGTTGTAACCCTGTTACCTAGTAATCTTGGATTTGTTATAGGCTAAGTTTTAAAGGAGATGCATTAAAGGTAAAACATACACTTTTCTGGTGCAATTGCTTTTTAAATTTTATATTAATGTGAAATTTCTGTGAAATATGAGAAACTAAGTTATATGGGGGGTTGTCTCTTGTTTAGTTATACTTTCGTTTTGTATGTCTTTTTCCACCTTTTGTGCAGTAATTCTGAGGGTTCATTTTGACTTTAAAGACTATTAATAGATCTAATTTTTTTTAATATTAAAAAAAAAAACCCTACAAGCTCTCTTTACCACAAACTTTGATATGGAATCAGTGAATGATATGGTTGTGTATGTAAGTTTTTAAATCTCCTTTTAATTTAAGAAAAAAGTGGTATGTAAATAGAATAGTCATTTGACAGCGTTATATTAGAGGGAGATGAAAAGTAACTTCTAAAATATTCATCTGATATTGAAGAGTGTAGCATAACAATAATGACTGGGTGAGATGACTTGTAATACACCTTGTTTTGCTCTTTCTGAGCTCACAGCTTTACAACACTTGGTAGAAAATGATGCAGTGTAACACAAACTTTTGATCTGTGACTGAAATATCAGATATTTATTTGACACACTTTATGTACAGTTACATTTTTTCACAACAGCAATACTTTCTCCCCAGAACTAATGTGACACATTGCTATTTAGAGCAAATTAAAGTAATTGGACAGAAACATACAAATTGTGTTTAATGACTCTTTTTTTACTAAATTAAATGAGCAAAGGGAGCTTCTACTTCCACCTCCAGGACACCTGTGGGTGAAAGAAAGAAAAAAATTAGTGTGTTTTTAATTTGATTTACTATTAACTGAGTTTTATAAGAGAAGACTTCACAATTCCACACATGCATGCATCATGTAAAAAGTACTTAGGGTCTTCAAGGATAAAATCCTAAGAATAATTGATATATTACAGACAACCCACTTAGGGGGCTTTACACATAAGTTAACGTTACCTGGATTTGGTGATGGCTGATCCCGGTGCCTGTGAGACAGGGAGAAAGTGACATTTTGGGCAGTTTGTGTGACTGTATTTCCATTATTTTCAGTTGGAGACTTCTGGGAATAAGGACTATAGGAGTAACTTCTTAGCAATGCATGTGTTTTGCATTGGATGAAGTGATATATTTACTAATCTAGTTGGAGGAATGCTTAAAATATTACTCTTGTAATAAATCAGGTTTTAAGAGAAAACCAACACTAGACGTTAGATCAGAGTAAAGAGTGCCAGTATCTTTTTACGCTAGTTTTGAGGATTAATTGGGAGTTTCATAGATTTACCTTTCATTTCTTTGCCCATCTGTTTTCTCTAAACACTTCTGCCACTGCCTCCGTGGTGCTGCTCGAGATGAGTGGTGCAGTACCTCAGTTGCCCCATTTTCCCATGCCCTATACCTCTTTAGAAGCAATTCTCAAAGAAGTATATGCATAGGAAAAAGGAACAACGAGCCAGATCACGATCCTCTCCACTTGCGGCAAGAGTAAACCTGGAATATAAATGTATATGTTAGGGAGGATAAAAATGGTTTATATTCTGTACACAGTACCATTTCTTTTGAGCTGCAAGGCTGTTAAAAACTACTGCAGACTAAAGCAGAGGTTGAAATATGAGATAACCAACATTAATGCCTAAGATTCAGCAGTACTTAGTATGTTAAAAATTCATCAGTGCGTATTTTTGAAATACGTACAAGAAAGTGCAGAGTTCTTAGAAAAAAATGAAGTGCAGCTCTGTAAATTTGACCTGAAAATGAATTACAAGTTAGTAACAACATCCCCTTTTCAGTATATTGCACTACTGCACAATATTTGATGCTTTTATATTTAAGGCCTGAGAAAATACTTATTTGAATTACTGAACAAATGCAGGAGAGAGAGAAAGGAAAAGTCTATAAATTAAAAAATATGGTAAGATCAGCACTACAAGCGGCAGTAAGACTTACCTGGTTCGCTGTCTGACGCTTGAAGTGCAATGACTTCGTTTTCATGAGAATTTATGCTTTGCTCAAGACCTTGAAGAAGTATGAACTATACAGTGTTACTGTTTTCTTAAGTGATAATCGCTTTGCCCCTTGCCAAGGTATTTGCTGCACCTGCACATTGGGTACACAAAAAGTGCTGCTGAAAACATGGGAAGTATTGCTCATAAGTTGGGGGAGTGCAATAGACAACAGAAATGATAGGAATAATTAAAGTGATGTCTTGAAATGTGCGCTGAGAATGAGAATTTATCGTCTGTGTTTTCTTTCACATACATCACTGGTGTTGGGAAAGCGTAAATCTGTGAGAGGACCTTTTGTTCTCAAAGCCTGTGCTGTGTTCTCAGTCTAACTCACCCCCCTTTTCCCCAGCACACTATTTTGAGAATCTCTATCAATGTCCTTCACTTGCAAATGCAACTTTACTGGGGAGATAGCAAGGTCTGTGTACAAGGCTTTCCTCTGCTTATCCAGGCACCAGTGAGGCTCCCTGCTGGATGCCAAGGCTGGGAAACATCTTTCACCATATTCAGTCCTATTTGCTAACAAATTCATTAACCATTTGCTTTCAAGTTGCTGTCTTTCTTTTAGGACATGTGTTACACTGTAAAACTGCATCTCATCTCCTGTGTAATCTACTTTATGTAATAGTCTGAAGTGATCAGCTAAAATAGTTTGAAGCGACTCGAATGCAGAGAACAGCAGTGTTGCAAACAGTCACAATACTAATTGCTACCTGCTGTTGTTTATTAATAAATTTGGACACTCCTGAAATTCACTGTGTGCTCTTTCACTGTCAGAAGATTTCAAAGTTTCTTTAATTTCCTAATTTTCCTTTTTTAATCTCAGATTGATTTTAGTTTTTTTCTGTCATATGAAACAACCATTGCATTCTGATTTGTATACAGTACCTTGAATTTTTAAAAAAAATTGTTTTTCAGTTTACAATGAATGTTTCCCTAGATTTTTACAAAGATACAATCGATTCTTTCAGCTTTTCTTCAGGTTCTGTTCTTGTGAAGCCATCCCAGTTGTGATCTGAAGCAAGTACTTAGTTTTGTGATTTTTAATATGCAATGCTTACTTCAGTTCTGCTGGGCTTTCTGTCTTCAGTCAGACAGCTATATCACCTGGAAAGAGAAAATCAGTACTGCACAAAACCAGAAAGTGTCCAGAGCTGTGAACACATTTCAACAGCTTTGCATATAATAGCTGTGCCAGGGGAATTGTCAGCTTTGGTTTTGCTACGTGGTGTTCTGAGGGAGAGAGAGAGGGAGAAAAGGTTGCTTCTTTAGTTTTTGTTTGTTTTCCTGGGGGGTTGAACACTAAATTGCTGGATTGGCAGCTGGAATATTGATGGTATTTAAGTTCTGTTCCTGGATTCTAAGTAGGCCATCTAATGCCATTAGATGGTGAGTGAAGCTCAGGTTAAGGGCTCTATCCACAGAAATCCATAATAAAATCTGGTGTGAGGTCTGAGGGCTCTGTAAGGGTCCTCACTGAGAGTAATAAGATTGTTCACTTGTGTGTGAAGGAGCAGTCTCTTGATTTTTGTGCTTTATATTTGCTATTATCAATTTGTGGGTTTGCAAAATACCTGCTACATCTGATTTGTAATGTATCAATCTTTCTTTGGAACAGTTACAGCTGGTTTTGATTTGGATTGCAGAATTAAACGTTTATTAAACTGTGTTTTATTCAGAAATATAAATAGAGCAGGCAACTTCGAAGTTTTAGAAAAAAAAATTAAAATAACACACCAGTCAATCTTTTGCCTTTGATGTTGAATACAAAGTGGTGACCTAATAATTTTTAACCTCAAGGCATGCTCTCTGAAATTTACTCCATTCAGGCACTCCTCTGAAAGCCACATAAATTTGGTAGCTAGTGTAAAATAAATAGCCTGAAATTTTAATGCATTCAAGAATTGATGTTTCCAATATTTTATGTGTTGTATGTGTAATTTGATATCACAAATATTTAACAACCACTTCCTATAAAAAGACTCACGCAAGCTTCATGAAACTGATTTTGAATCATGACCAGAGAGGATAAAACAGTTTCTAAAAAAAAAAAACAAAACAAAACCAACAACTCAGGCCACCCCCCATCCCTCACCATCCCAGTGCACTTGTTATTAATTTACTGATTCCTGCCTTGGGGGAGAGAGGAAGTTTGGCATTTTTAAACTGATATTTAAAATATAGTGGTCTAAGTAAAGAACATTCTTAATTGCATAAAGCTGCCAACTTTTGAGCACTTTGTTTGAACAGCCCCTTTTGGATGTTAAAATCTGTTCTAGACTGCTCCTCCGAACCACTTGTAACCTGTCCTTCCATGAAGGATTGTTGCAGAGCAGATGCAGCCACATGGGAAAACTGGGCTGTAACACAGAGACGTGAGTGAGAGCTCTGGATTTATCTTCCATTAGCTGCATGATTTATAATATTTGAATTGTAGTTTTGAAAGAGAATAGGTTGGAACGCACTTCATTGAAACTGTGTGGCAGCTTGGAAAAGTATGATTAGGCTGGAGGCATGGTTTTCAGGAATTTGTCATAGCAGTTTGAGAGGTCACTATTACAAGATACTATTTACAATCAAATTAAGCTCAAATTTGTAGAATAGTATTTCTTAAAAAACTTTGGATATGACAAAGTCCAGCCTTTCCTATTGAATTTCTCACACATTTTAAAAGTAGATATGGTTTTTGTTAGGCCTTCTACCATAGCATTTGAATTAAAACTGGAAGATTCATTCATAATTGCTCATTCTGTGTAGTAACCAAGAGGAGGAAGATCAGAAATGGAGTTTTTGTTTGTATGTTATGAATACAGACTGAAGAAAACTGTTAACTGGAATGGGATCTACCAGCCTACAGTGCTGGCTTTCAAAATGGAACATACACATGCACACTCTTCTACAAATGGTTTCTTCTTACCTTTAAGTTTCATACTTTGTTTAGAGTTCGTTTTCTTGGACAAATAGACCTTTTCTAAGTAACAACAGGATGATGATTCTGCAGTTTCAGATGGTTGGCATGTAAGGGTGCTTGGTGTCCACAATGAATCTGACATTCTTGATGAGTAGCTGGGTGGTGCATGTACATTTCAATGGTTATATGTGTGAGCCTAGTACGTTTCTGTCTGTTAATTACATTCTGTCATAGTGCTTGTCATAAGCCTAATATGTGTTACATGCACATTCTGAAAATAGCTTTAAAAACATTCTGAAGAATGGATGTTGCTATATTCCAAAAGGGCTTTGGGTTGCAGTGGCCTGAGTTGGGATTTTTCTCAGGATTAAGGCATAAGCACTTTGTGGTGTAGGGATGTTTTTTGCTCTCCAGGCCTTCCATACACAATCAGTACCTGTATCAGTCTCCTTTTATTCACTACTGAGAAGTTGATTCGTACCTCTGCTTAACCAAGGATGACAACACTCATTGTTACTTTTTCGAATGAGAATCTTTTTCTTTCCACTCTATAAAAAGGTTTTGTTCATACATATGCAAAGCTTTTTTATTTCTTTCTAGAAATCTTTTGTTAAAAATCACCTTTTTCCACAGTACCTATAAAAACTATCTTGATAGGTTGTTGTGGGACTGATCATATTGCTCATAGTGCTGACTAATTCATCAGCACCAATTAGAGAGGCTAATTGTCTCATTGTTTTAACCTCCCCACATCTTCTGTTTTGTACTGTGTACTATGGAGTTAAAATTATGTATTTTTCCTTCTGTGATGATTCAGAGCCTTTTTGTCTGATGATGAACTGCTCTTAATGAAACTACAGCCCTGCATTGGCCTGTGTGATTCACCAAACAAAAATCAACACACAGCATCTTGACAGGTGACCAGGGAAGCTGAAAGGCTTTGCAGACAAATCTGCTGAATTTAAATTAGTCAGGTTTTAAGATTTTAATTTATTCTGTAATACAACATACTTTCCTGGACAAACATATAATTAAATTACTATTACTTGTAGCATTTGTGGTAAACATTATAAAGGAAAGCATTGCTAAAAGACACTGAATACATAATATTTATATATAATGCTTTGGAAATTTAGAACAAGATGCATTATTCTATTTTCTTTTTTTTTTTTTTAATTTAATTGCCTTAAAGTGAAGATGCATGAAATGTGAGCAGATAGTTGAGGTATAAATTGTAAAAACTATGCTACTGCCAGGAACAGTAATGCTCAAAGCTGTTGGAAAGAAAGCTTGCCTATTTTGTCTGGAAGAATGAAGCTGGCAAATATCTTAGCTGCTAATGGAAACAAGATACAGTAGCTGGCCTTCAAAAGTGTTTTTTCTGGGCTAAGTCATGTGAACAAAGTTGTTTTTTGCAAACTGCAGGAAGCAGCTTATGAAAATCAACTGGAAAAAACTCACATTCAGAGATTTCATTCAGTGTCCACAGAAGTCAGCAAAATATTCCCAGCAAAAACACTGGAACCTCAAAATCTTTGGGGTGTTTTTTCTCCTTTTGTTCTGAGGGATATATGAAGTGCCAATATTTTACACATCAAAGCTGAAACCCTGCTTAACTGTACAGATCCACCAGAATTCCAACATAACTAGTGTAATTGTTTTTTAAATGAAGATATTTGATCTGGTTATATTTATGTTCCACTTGATATATGTTAACTAACACAAACACGTCTTGAAACTACCCTCAAAAAATTTTCCTATTCTTCAATTGCCTCTTGCTGCTCTTTTAAAGGAGGAAAGGCTCCTATCCTTTCCAATATTTGGTTTGGGATCAATTTTTTTCTTCCCTGTGAGTGTGGCTTTTAGTCTTTTTTCTTCCTTTAAAGTACTGTTTACCTATGTGCTTGGAGGGTGATCTACTGGTAGAACTCAAACATTCACAGTTACACTTTTCACTTATGTGGTAAGGAGTTGTCTTAAACTGCAGATCACTCTGGGCTACCAAAAATAATTGGTTTTGATTTTGCACGTCAGGGCAGGCTAAATTTGAACAGTTTCTGGTGTGCTGGTACTGCCCACTCTCTCCCTCCCCAGTGGAGTTTCTGAACTAAAATGTGATGCCCCATTATGCATCTATTAATGATCCATCTCGAGTGTGTGATAAAGCTGCCAGAGGCTTTTGCACAAAGGTATCTTGCCCAGGGTATCAGTGAGGAAACAAGCTGAACAGCCCAGTAGCTGGCAAACCTTCCTGTCCTCAGTAGGACAAACAACTTTTTTCACAGCTCCCTGGAAAGGATTGTTGAGCTTATAGTAATGTTATGACTGGGGGAATAAGCTGCCCCAAGCCTTCTAATCTCTGCCAGATATGTAGAGTATAATGAACACTCCACAAAATGGATTTTCATTTCTGGTTCTGGTATCTGAACTGTGTATTCCTGTACAACCTGAGTGGATCACTCCAATTAATTCAGCAGTGTAGTATACTCTAAAATAATTTGCATTTTAAGTCCTTGCAGACAGAGTGACTTTTAGGAAAAGAAGTTGTGTTAAAGTTGAGCATTGATAGAAGCACTTGAACCATTGTCACCTTGTTTTTCACTAGAAAGGAGCATGTAGAGAGCAGTTTAAAAATTTTTCTTAATTTCTCAGTGCTCGCAGATGACTTTGCTGTCTTCATTCATTGGGTTTCATTAGTACACTAATTGAAGTGCTAATGCATTCAGTATAATACTGGGAATCCAGCATGTTCAGAGATAAACCTCTTGTTCGTCTTTGCAGAAATATAGAGGAAGATATAGGTAGAAGATAGGGCAATTAAGGTAAATCTGACTCTTTCTAAAGGTTCTGTTTCTTTACACCAGCAGAGAAAATCTTAATAGAACACTGCTACCTCTTTGCTCCTCCACTGAGTCCCAGTCACATGCCTCTATTGCTTATTCTGTGCTGATTCTGGCTTTTGGTGTTCCTCTTCCTAAGCCATTTCAAATCACTAGTTAGTTCTCAGTAGGGGATTAATTTTAAAAAAAAAAAAGTGGAAATAGATTTGCCATTTTCATAAAAGCAAGAAAGCAAGATTTGCTGGCCTGACTGCAGCACCACACCTTCAAAGTATAAAAAGCCAGAATTGCAGGAATTTTTCTGTGCCTTGTATCAGAATGGTGTTACTGCTGTGTGCCATTTCCACATGCCAGGTTCTGTCTCTAATTTAAAATTGATAAAATTTTTAAAAAGAATGCATTTCAGATGTGGAAAAATACCTACGTTAATAAAATGTGAGGATTTCTTTCACCTGTAAATACATGTATTGGCTCATAAGACTTCAAGTACTTCAAGTATTTTCCTGACTGATTAGTAAATGGCAGTAGCACTTCTGAACAATCTGTTAGCCTCAAGTGCAAAGTGTGTCCTGCCTCTCCTGTAGACTGATCCCCAGCTGATGTGAATGAGTAAAGATTTGTGGGGTGAAATTGTGTTGATTCACAGCAGGAGGCCTTAAAGTTTTCATGGTGTTCATTGAACAAAACTTCATATTTTAATATTTAGGAACTTGTACTTCAGTTGAAATCTGAATCTATTAGTTTTGTGAACAGCTAAACTGACTGTAGCCAAAAGCTTCACAGGCGCTAAATTAAACAACTTTACATCTTTGCACTTAGAAGAATAGTCTTATTGCAGTAGAATTACTAATGTGAGTAACACAAGGAATGGAACACTTTTTGAAGGGTATGATCTGAAAAATAAAGCTTTAACATTTATACAGTTATCTATATCTTAATGTTTGACATTGTGACCAAGAGATTTGTTTTTTTCCCCAATCTGCCATACAGCCACAGGAGGAAGTACTTTTGATCAGGTTCAAGCTAATCCTCTCTGATTTTAGTTACTCTGAAATAGAAATGGAGACAATACAGCAGCTTGCCCTACAGTGCTGTCGCTGAAGGCATACAGCATCCTCAGCAATCTTACTAACAAGAAGCAGACAATGTTTTTTCTATATCCTTTGTATATCCAATATTACCTTTAGAAATATAACAGATAGACAAATTCAAACAGCAGCCTTGGCAAAATATGAAAACTTCATTTAGCATGGGTACAAGTTACTGATATCAAAGAAGCTGGGAATTAGTGAGGAGACAGAATTATCTGCTTACGTTGTTAGAGGGAGTAACAGCAAAATTAACCTTGAAAACTGTTTGGAGAGCATTCTTGTGAAAACAGTATGACACAGTGTTGAAGTTATGGATATGAAAAGGTCAACAGTTCTTAACTGATTGTGGGTAGTTACATTTTCTTTACTGTGGTTTTGAAGTAATGTTACAGCAGACCTGTTTGTACTAAAATTTCTGAGTGCAAATATAGTTTACTCATATTTTCTGTAGTCTGACAGAAATATATGTTCAACTATTATATTGTTCACTCCTGTTCTAAAAGCAAAGTTCCATTCAGGTATTTAATTTGAACATGACAAAAATACAGCATCCCAATCTTAGGCAATTCTTGCTTCAGGCTCACTTTTGGATAATCAGCAAAATAAAATAATTAAGTGGAGTAAGAATAAAACTCATACTTTTTCCATATATTTGAAGACCCTTTTTTCTACTTGTAGCTGAAACCTGCTGCAAGCCTATCAAACATATTCTGTTTGTGGTGGTTAGAATTTATACTTCAGGACAAGAGATTTTGTTAATATTGTGTTTGGGTCACTAGGGAATACTAACTTGGATGTATTTGCTGTAGACTCCTTGCTAATATTTGGTGGTTGTGATAAACAGTCTTCTAGCCTGCTTTTTAAGAACTATTTTTTTTAATGTATGTTCTTTCAGAAAGTGTGTGCTCTAGGGCATAATTTTGGTTCCATCATGATATGTTTTCAGATCTTAGTTTAAATATAGTTATGCAATAATTTATATATGCAGTGTTATGGAGTAATGGTTATGCTAAAACTAATACTAAAACAAGCCAGGAAGCATTGCATTTTTGCTTTCAAAATATAGAATCTTAACAAGTACTAGCTAAATTGCATCCCAGAATTTCCTCAGTTACCAGTGACAAGCTCTCTTCCCACACCTCTAGAGTGAATGGACAGCAGGATGGGGACTGTGGCAGAAAAGGGTTCCCTGCTGCAAGTAAACATCAAGCTCTTGACCACCTGAGGAAGGAGACGCATCCTGAAGTCCTGAAGGAATTGATTGCTGTAGTTGCCATCCCCTCTCCATGACATTTGAAAGGTCATGGCAGTCAAGTGGAGTCCAGGGTGACTGGAAAAGGGGAAACATTGTGCTCATCTTTAATAGCGGTAGAAAGGAAGATCCTGGGAGCAACTGCCCTGTCAGCCTCGCCTCTGTGCCTGGGACGATCATGGAGCAGATCCTCTCAGCAGCTCTGCTAAGGCAATGGGGGACAGGGAGGAGATTTGGGACAGCCAGCACGGCTTCACCAAGGGCAAATCCTGCCTGCCCAACCCAGAGCCTGCTGTGATGGAGAGATACATCACTGGGCAAGGGAAGGGTTTTTTCTGGACTTCTATAAAGCCTTACACAGTTCCCCACAGCATCCTTCTCTCTAAAACCGGAGAGAGTTGGATTTGGGAGTTGGACTGTTTGATGGATGAGGAATTGTCTGGACAGTTGCACCCGGAGGGTAATGGTTAATGTCTTGGCCTCCCAGTGGACATCAGTGACAAGCGGTGGTCCCCTGAGGTCTGTACTGGGACCAGTCCTATTTAATATCTTCATCAATGACAGAGATGAAGGGATTGAGTGCACCCTCAGCAAATTTGCAGCAGACACCAAGCTGAGTGGTGTGGTTGACACTCCTGAAGGATGGGATGACATCCAGAGGGACCTGGACAAGCTGGAGAAGTCGGCCATGGGAATCCATGGAATTTAATAAGACCAGCTGCAAGGTGCTGCACCTGTGTTGGAACAACTCCCTGTATCGGTCCAGGCTGGGGATGAGCAGGATGAGAGCAGCCCTGCCCAGAAGGACCTGAGGGTGCTGCTGGGTGAGAGGCTGGACATGACCCAGCCATGAGCACTGGCAGCACAGAAAACCAGTTTTGTCCTGGGCTTCATCCAGAGCAGTGTGGGCAGCAGGGCAGGGAGGGGATTCTGCCCCTCTGCTCTGCTCTGGTGAAACTCCACCTGCAGGGCTGCATCCAGCTCCGGGGTCCCCAGCACAGGACACAGAGCTGCTGGATGAAATCCAGAGGAGGCCACAAAGATGATGAGAGGAACATCCCTCTGGAACATCTCTCCTGTGAGGAATGACTGAGAAAGTTGCAATTGTTCAGCCAGGAGAAGAGGAGGTTCTGGGGAAATCTTGCAGTCTTTCAGTACTTGAAGTGGCATCTACAAGAAAGATAAGGACAAATTTCTAAGCAGAATCTGTTGTGATAGGACAAGAGGCATGGTTTTAAACTGAAAGGGTGTCATTTTAGACCAGACATAAGAAATAAGCATTTAACAACGAGAGTGTTAAAACACTGGCCCAGCTTGCTCAGAGAGGTGGCAGATGGCCCATTCCTGGTCAGGTAGGATCAAAGTCAGGTAGGATGGGGCTCTGAATAACCTGGCCTGGTTGGAGATGTCACTTTGCAGGGGATGTGGACTAGATGGCCTTTACAAGGTCTCTTCCAGCTCAAACTGTTCTATGATTCTATGATTTAAATAGCCTTTACTAGGAAAGAGTGTGCAAGTAGAAAGAGGAAAAAAAGGAACCCTAAAGCAAAGTGAAAATGTCTGGATTTTATATGGAAACAGGTGAGTATTAGATAAACTATAATGTACTTTATATTGTCATGGAGGGGATTGAGATGTGAAGCTAAAGAAGGTGAATTTTTATTAATAACTGCATGAGAGTAAATGCATTTTCTAAGGATTTTAACTTTCTTGATGCTTTGAGACATATATTCTGTCCCTTTGTAGCAGCATGACCCCTACAGTGGCATAAGGTCCAAAATTTACTTTATTTAGACTTTCAAGATTTGGTCTGGGTTTGCTGAAAATTTACAGAAAATTATATTTCCATTTAAAGATTTTCCTCACTTAATGAGAGAGTAATATGACAACTTTCCCTTTTGACAAGACAGAAACGTGGCTTTATACATATGCAAATTTGATCACTTTATATAGGGTATGTGAAAGAAAGTTTCATCCTAATGACAGATGGAAATGGATGGACATCAGGAAAAGGTTGTGGCTCTCTTGAAGGAAAACATGTATATTTCTAGTAGATCTAATGAGGCCAAGACAAATCCAAATAGATTTGTTCAGCTCTGATTTTACTCTTTCCTGCACCTGAACCTAAGGTTCTCCTGTAGCTATACACACAGACAATTTTTAATTTTGCTTCGAGCAGCTCTTCTAAGTACTACTGGGTAATGGCTCATGTGTCCCAAAAGATTCATCCAGATCAGGATTGCACAATGGTCTATTCTTCCATCAATAGATGAATTGTAACAGAATTCTGTACCTTTGTAGCAGAATCGTGAGCTCCTAAAACAAAGAAAGAAAACAAGAAAACTATTTCAGATTGTGAACAAACATAATCCATGTCTAGCAGTATCTCTAGCTGAGATTATGTCCAAGCAGCCTCTGTACCATCTGCAACAACTTTGTTTTGAGAGAGATAGATAAACAGCAAGAAGAAAAATATTTTCGTTTTGTGCAGTAAGCATTCACTCTTTAAAAGTGGCTTCAAATCTTAACTCTTTATGCCAAGTTCTGAAGTATGTCAGGTGATGCAAGTGTGTCATAAACATATCAGAAAAACACTGAACACTATTTTGGCTAGTGAAAGTAAGACAGAGTAACTATTAAAATGTTTCCTGAATATAAGAATTTTTTTCAGTCTATGCAGGGTTTAAAGGCCTTTCAATATTTTATATCTTCCTTTTTTTTTAAATTTTTGCATATGTTTTTACCAAATTTACTTTGAAAATGGTTTATTCACAGAAAATGTTCATTTTTTTAGTATGTGTGTGTCTCTCTTAAAAAATACACTAATGAAAACAAGAATTTGAAGCTTGAATATAAACCAGAACTTTGATAACTCCGTCTTTTTCTTTGTGGTGAGAAGTTTTCCTTTTTTCAGGAAGGACTTATTACACGGAAAGTATTCACATAAAGAATATCAAAAGCTATTTATTTTATGCCCTTCCTTCCTTCCTGGCAATTGCAAAACACTTACCAAATCAGGCTCTGAAATCAGACAAAATCCAGGACTACACAAAAATGACCAGAATTACTGCCTAAAAATTGCTCGTTAAAATTGGACTATGAACATTTTCATTTTCAAATCTATAGCCAGAAAATTCATCTTACCGAAAATGAAGGGAATAGATTTGTATCTCCTTATTAGAATGAATTTTCTGTGCAGATGTGAAGCCTCAGGGAAAAAACCCTTTGGGATTAATCTGCTTTTCTTCCTCAGTTAAGATCTGGCTTAATACAGTTTCCTCTCCCTTATCATGACTACGTTACAAAGTGTTCTGAAACTTACAAAGTATGGTTTTTGTTTTGAAGCAAAATGTTGTAAATGAGAGGAATTCATGGAGCTGGAGGCAGCAAGAAGCTTTAGAAGGATTAATATGAGGTGATCACCTAACAGGCTCTTATGTTTTACCTCATTACCTCTGCTGTTGCTCCTACTAATTTTATCTTACTGTAGTTTGTCTTTCAAAAATTACCTCATTTTGACTGAAGTGTCAAAAGATGGGACCCTTACTTTTCTTGGTAATCCCTTTTCCTTCTCCCCCACCACAATTAATCACCTTGCATTTCTCTTTCCACTTCTCACTGCTGGTTCTTGTTAGGCTATTCCTTAGGAATGAGATAATTCTCTATTATCTAGTATTTTCTCTCCATAAAGATACTTTGTATCACTCTGTGAGACCGAAGCCCAAACAGCTCCTCTGCAGCTGAGTTACAGCAAAAACAAACGCGCACTGCTGGTCTCTGGGAGCTGCAAAGTTCAAATGCAAACCACTATCAATATTTACCTTCAAACTTCTCAGTGTAAAACTTGTTTTTTGCTTTTCACAGCAGATTGCTTTTCATTGAAAACATAAAAATTTCACTATTTTATCCTACTTCAATAATCAGAAGTTCAATTTTCTATTTCTCACGTTGTCTTATGTAATATATTTTCTAATAGAAATGAAATTATGAATTCAGAAACTGTTAAGGTATTAATTCTGAGTATTCATTTAACTACTGCCAAGGAGGGGAAAATGGACACTTAAGGAAGGTGATAATGTATAGTTCTTTTTAAGCAGTTATTTAGATAGGAACTTACTTAGATATAGATAGAATGTTCTCTGAGTGCTTTGATCTTGATTTTAATTTGGGCCTTAGCCTGGTTTCCAGTGTTGAGAAGGAGTAGTGTAGTTAATTACAGAGGGAGTGATTTCACCATTCAGGTTAGTAGTCTTCTAAGATTTTGATCCAGCCACTTCATTTTATAATCTTTTCAGATTAAGTTTGCCAGGTGACCTTGCTCAGTGAAATAATTATGACCTGCTGTTTTCAGCCTTGTTTCATTTAGATGTACCGCCACCTGAATTTTAAGAGAAAACTGCCTTTATGGATGAATTAGCAGCTGTCCAGAATTTCTCGATGTCTTAGTTCACCTCTCATGAAGAAACAGCAGATCAGGAAAAAAAAATAAACAAGAAAAAGCTCCTTCTTTTTGGGTGATTTTGCTCTTAGGAATGTAGGCAGGGAAGTGATCAGTATTTCAAAGAATATTTATAGGAGAATGCTTCTCTTATGGCCACTGTAAGAGAGGAGGAGGCTGCTCTGCTGAACATACTTTAACTGTTTAATTTATTTCACTTTTGCTTTTGCTGGAAATCAGACTTCAAAATCTTTTTTACACCAAAATTCTTCATAGTCCTTTAGTGGTTTGTGCTGGCCATAGTGTCTGAGTGTACAAAGGAAATAGTTTAGTCATCCTATTCCAGGACAGGTTTGCATTAACATTGGAGCAGGCTGCACAGAGAACTTGGACAGGCTCTGTCCTTGGACATTTTTCAATAACCAAAAGGATAAAACTCCAGGTAATTTCATCTGACCTCAAAGCTGACCTTGCTTTGAGCAGAAAGACCTGGTTACATCTGTTCCACCTGAAAGCTGATCTTTCTTGGACTGGGCTTGATGCATTTCATGGATGCAGCAGTAACACTGAACTGCATCTGCAGGGATAAAAGAGCCCATCTCGAGATTGTTCCACCACAGTGATCCCAGCTGAGTTTTCAAATCATTTTCAACTGTGCAGTGGGAACTGGTGAAGGTTTGGAGGGGAGTGAGTTAAGAATTTACCCAGAGGTGGTCACTGCAGAGCTGATGTGTTTGGCCTGGCTTGACATCCTCAGCTTTGTAGCTGAACAGTCAAGCTGCAGCTCTGTTGTTGTAAGTTCAAAACATTTAATCCCTTTTACTTCTGCAATTGCTATGTAGATATTTGCTTTAAAAATCATATTTATAACAACAAAAATTTTACATATACCTTATTTTTCGATATAGGAAGATACATAATCAACTGTCATAAGGCAAAATATTTGTTGTGTTTAAATTCATTTTTATGAGATATTATAAAGACCATGATTATAGTGGGTATGTTATTGTTGTATTTTATAATTTCATGTTCTGCTATTTTATAATTTCTGGCCTATTGTCTTTATAGGAGCAAGTTATAATAGATTTGCCTTTATTAAAGCAAACAATGAATTAGCTAAATGAGATTATACTATTTTTAAACTTGACATTTAACTCAGTCTTGGTTTTTCAATTAATCCCAATATGGTAATCTTTTCCAGCTAGGTTTCTTCAATTATCATTAGAATGAAATAATTTTACATATTACTGACATCTACTATTGAAAGTCCAAGCTGTGAGCCTCAGATAATTTCCCAGTTGCAGGAAAGGTTAGGAGTAGGGTGGACTAATATTCCCCACTTACCTTCTAGTTGTCCTTCTACCAAATGATGTCCCAATTCTATCTTTCAGTTGCTCTGTTCTGTTATTCTGTCCAGAAATGAAGAAAGAAATGGAACGAAAAGTGAGAATACTGAGATGAAAGCAGGTTTTTCTAATTCTGAGCGAGACTGCAATTTAGTGGCAAGCCAAACCAGTATGATTGACTAGCCTGGCTTCTTGAAGTGCCTTGATCAAGCATCTCTGCCACTTAACTAAGGTTCAGCATGGCTTGTTCGACTTTTCTTTCTTTTTTAAGCAGTGTAACCCAGTAAAGCATGACAGTGAAAATGAAAAATTAATGTCTTTTATTCATGACAGTACTCTGGTTGAACAAGCACCGGAACTGAGACGTGGCAGGGAGCTGCGCTATGTTGGTGACATGGAGATGGAGGATTTGGAAGCACACATTTGGAAACTTTATTTGAGGATAAAGTTGCACTGAGGACTGATGAAATGTAATGGTTCATTCTTGTGAGAATGGGTAAATTCCTCCTCAGCTGGGCCCAGCTCTTCCCGTCACACCAGCTCTAGCACTAGACTGGATAAATTGTTTCAAGTATTTAAATCACAGACAAACTTTCTTTGTTTGTTAGGCTCATTTTCTTCTCTTTCAATGACTTGAATTGACTCAATTCAGGGCACGATGTGTGGGAGAGCCAGAACGGGAATGGAGAACGAGCAGTGTTTATAATCCAAAGAAGGAGGAGGAAGGAGGAGGAAGATTCCCCCCTTTTAGTCATGATGAATTTGTAGATTCAGTTCGAGGCCTAACACCAAACCATCCCATGCTGCTATATTTGCAACAGCTGTTTTCAGAAAAAAAGAATTGTGATTCATCATGTTGATTTCATTTCAAAGTTAAATGCTGGGTGTTTGTATTCCCTGGACTAGTTCTGGGTAACACTCTGATTTAAGAGCACCGATCTGACCCATTTCACTGGCGGTGGCAAGTTACAGAATTCTCTGTATGAGCATGGCTTCTGCTTTCTCTGCCAACTTGCATTTCTGACACTGGCAGATTGCTTCTTTAAAAGTTAATTTGTAATGCATGCTTTTCCATCAATTGAAGTCATGTCTTGCACTAGACATGTTGTGATTCATAAAATAGTGTAAATTACAATTATTAGTAGTCTATCAGTTTAGTTAATTTAACAACGACCCATGTATGCAAGAAGTCATAAATTTTCTGAAGAGTATAATTTGTATATTTAATTGACAATGCTAAGACACCTCTGATTTCAGAAGAAGCATTTTCTTTCCGTTTACTCAAGTGGTTAGAAATGCACATTTTGAATATCTTACTGTAATATGGTAGAGTATTTATTAATAGTATCTAAATCTGAAGATATTCCAGGAAGAATGAAAATCCACCGTACAAAACAAACCGCCTTGCATTTTCTTCTTTCCAGTTTGAGCAATTAATTATCAGAGGTGCATTTGCCTGTTTGTATTGTTACAATGAGACTTATCCAGGTATCAAAAACCTGAAAATTTAAGAATTAGACTCTCTGGGATTTTGGAGATTATTTTAATTAAGTAATCTAGAACTGAGGTTGCTGCTACGTGTGACAATAGGATTACCTTTGTGCTAAATTATCAATTTTATTTTGTACAGAGAGTCAAGTCTAAAATCAGAATTAAACATACATATTTGTTTCAACACTAAGAATTGAAAAATACAGGAAGGTGTTTGGTATTTGGAAATATTAGAAGAGAATATTCATCAGCTCACTTTGATAATGATAGTCAAAGTGTTTTAAATACAATTCTCAGCTAGAATAAAGGACTCAAGGATTACTTAATTTAAAGAATGTCAACATTCTTTAGAATGTCAAAGCTAGGGAAGATACCAAGGAAAGACATGTAAATGAGTATAAAAACATTCCCTAGAGGCCTGTGGAAGTACTTGGAGAAACATCAACCTGTGAAGAAAAAGCTAATAGAGCTCACAGTGCTGGGTCTGTGATCCAGACACCTCTAACAAGCCTCGAGAAAGTCTGAGCTGTCCCAGGGTAGAATTGTGTGGGATGACTTTTCACGTGAAGTTCAATTAACAATCAAAACCAAATTTGAATATGGTTGATGTGATAATGCCAAGTGTCAGACTTTGTTGTTAGCATCTTTTTCTTCGATGTGTAACTTGATTTGAGCGCTATGAATTGTCTGGCCACACAGTTCAGTGAGATAATCTGACTAAAAAAAATAAATTAAGTGCACATAGCTGTAGAAAATCACTAGGTAATTTGTTACTTAGGAAGTGAAACCAGATGGTCATAAACCCCATCTGCCAATTTGAGCTCCAGTGAATTCTTTAGAAGGATCAACCCTGATTTAAAGGCCTCAAATCATAGACGAATAATAAGTGTTTAAAATAAGCAATTTACCTTCATGGTTAAGACTGTGTGCTCTATTTGCATTTTATCTTCAGCCTCTGGTAATATCCAAGGAGTCAAGTTAGGTAGGTAGGAGATTTGAGAAGTGATTACTTTTCAAACAAGATGGGACACTCTGGTGTTTGAAAAGAGGAAGAGGTTGGCTCTCTTTACTTGACCCGAATTATTTTCATGACTTATATTAATATAAATAATTATGAATAATTTATTAACAACCACTGCAGTAATAAATAATATGGCAATTTCAGGGCAAATTTGCCAGAAGAGAAGTTTAATACATTATAAACTCCTATGGCTCTGAAAAGTTTTCTTCTTGGGCAAGTATCTGGGTCTTCCAGTGCCTTCTTATAGAGAAGACATGGAAACATCAACCTTCAAAACTGAATATGTATAAAATTGCATGCCAGCATGGGACATTACATTAGCAACTAAATGAAGCATAGATTTTTAGAATATATCTTGCACATTTCCAAATACTTTTGAAGAAATGTAATTTCTAAATGGGAACTTTTGACTACTGTAAATTGTATCACTAGATGGCAGTAATAGCCAAGTGAAATGAAACAACCATGTAAAGAATCTTAGAGTTAAATTTCGAATTCAATTTCTTAATATCAACTCTAGATATAAGTCCTTGGCATAGTTCTACATCCAAACCCAGGCCAGACATAAATTATAATTTGTTATATCCTGTTAACAGGATATAAGATACTACAAAAGGCCATTTTCAATGCTTCCTAGAACTTTGTGGGTCCTAATAGAGTCTTCAAACTATTCATTTTTGTTGGTGTTTAAAAAAACACAACACCAAAAATACCCAGGACACAATACCCAAAGTGGCTGTTTCTGAGGAATTAACACACAGAGCCTAGAAGGCAGGAAATGAACAAGTGAATATAAATTGTTCTAAGCAGGAGGCAGATGGAGTTCCAGAATCTTAGTGGGAGATGTGCAGATCAGAACATCTAAAATAGTGTCCATTTGTAGGATTTTGAAATTATTTTAGCTGTTCTCAGACAGCCAAGAAGACACTGAATCTAAACCAATAACCTGATTTGTAACCAATTTTTAGTTATGTAGACTACAGGCCGGAGAATTGATAAAGCAGATGCTTCATTTCTAGTCTCCCATAGAGCAGATCCTCTGTGTGCTCAGTCACACACAACATCTCAGTTTTTGTATCATTCACAATGAATCAACATTGACATGGCAGCCTTTCTTTTCAGGTTCTATGCACAGTATCTCTGTATGTGAGAGATAAAATAATATTACCATTATCCTTTCTTTAATATTTTTAATAGCAACTTTAATAGCAATGAAGATTAGATAAGACTTAGCTTTGACCTCTCTTGCTTGTATCTGAGTAGTGCATTCTTCCACAAGCAGCATTTTGGAAGGAACCAACCAGCCTGAGCACAGGTGGTAAGATCAGCCCCTGAATTTCAGGGAATGGCTGCTCTGCTGCCTCCAGTGACTGCACCACGAGCAGAAAAGTAAGAGCTGTTAGAGCAGCCAAGCAGGACAGGGATGAGATTCAGTCCCAAGTAAACCTGGAGCCAGCAAAAATTCTGGGTTTTCCAGTCGGTTTTTTATTAACAACATACAGATCTGAGAGATTTTTTTTCCTTCTCCCTCACACCCCTTTAAAAAAAGTCAGATGTATACACACTAGCTAGTTCTGCTGGAAGATGCCATGCTGACATTTAACTAAATTTCGGGTTGTTCTACTGTTTCTCTTCATGTCAATAAATTTAGTGGGAGGATGCAATTACTGTTTATAATTGCATTCATCAGTTTAGTTGTTCTCAGTCGTTCAAAGTTGTTGAACTTTGTAATCAAACCAGATAGGTCTTTTGTATTTAGTGTCCGTATTTAAAAATCATTATGGACATTCATTAATGTCAGAGAACATATGCTTCCTGGCATATAGAAGAATCAGTTTATTTAGTCCATCTGAGTAGCTGTCCTTTTCAAATGTCATAATATTTATTACTCGAAAGAGACTTTAATTGGATTTTGCTCCAAAACATGTTTTACATTAATGTTATAGTGTACAAAGATTTTCTGCTTATTGTAGGATCTTTGGAATATTAGCTAATCTTTTTAAAATGCTTGTATTGTTAGATCTCTGCTTTATGTACATTCCCAGATCCAAGCTGCGCTTCTTGAGAAGAGCTGAACTCAGCCAAGGAGCTGCTTTCATAAAAGTTAACAAAACTGGAGGTGCAGCTCAATAAGCTATTGTTGAGTGCACCTTTAAAATCAGGAAGGTGTTCTGGCAAGTTTAGGCAAGGAGGATCTAAACCGATATTTCTCCCCTCCCTTTACAAAACGCAGTGTGTAATTACCAGCACTGAATCTAGCAGCAGAAAGTAACATTTCCGTTTCAAACTGCAACTTGATTAGCCTTTCAGTGTTAAAAATTAAAGCTGTGAGAACCCAGGAAGATCTGCCAGCTCAGCAAACTCCTGGGTTTTTTTGCTTGAGACAGAGTTTTTGCTACTCCTTTTGGCCTTATTATGCTGAAGTTAATTAAAACAACGAAAAAGTAGAACAGATTTAGGTTATCTTGAGGTCCCTATAAATTAAAACAGAAAGAGATAAGTGCAAATAGAAAACAGACAAGAGAGAGAGGATCATTTGCTTTTGAGATTTAAAATATATAAATGAAACTCTTTTTACACAAGAAGCTGGATGTCTGAGCCTCAGAACTTGAACTGCAATTAAGATTTGTTTTGACATTGCAGGCTACTTTGAGGAAAAGATAATTTTGTTCACATTTAAATATTACAAACTTAAAATAACACAAATTTCCCATGCATCAGTCACCATAGGGTCTTAAATTATTTTGCTTTTTACCATAACTTTCATTATAAATTTTGAGAATTTTACTTAAAGACAAATGGTTCATGTCTGCTCTAAATTGAGTTATACATTGCACTATCTGTTGCTTTCCTGTAACTAAGATCTAAAGAGTTTAGTATTATTTACTCAATTGTTGAATTCTCCGCTGGCATGGAAATCGTACTGCAAACAATAATTAGTCAGGGGAAGCCAGTTTGCATTACCTCTTATGTGGAAATTACTAGTCTAGATGTGTATTATTTCCAAAGACGCGGTTAATGAGATGATGTAATGGCATACTTTCGTATGAGTGGCTTTTCTGCATGAGTGGCTCAGATCTCAGAAGCAGAAGAACTTTAGAAGATGAGTGTTCTTAGACTGCTTGCTTTGCTGACAAAGCAAGGTAAATTGCTCAAGGCAGAACAATGCAGTAATTCGTCACTATCACGTTTGGCACCTGATTCAGCGTGGATATATCAGGATAATCTTGCATTTTTCTGTGTAAGACAACTCTCCTGATGTGGAAACACCACCTGACATTTTGCAGGTTGTTGTGCCATGAATGAGTGAAATCCTGGCAACAAAGAAATCAATACCAAAATCTTGGAGGTCCTTTCTGTCAGGGTGTTGCCGCTAGATGCCAGTTTCATTTTGTTGGTGAGAAAGAACAAAGTGATGTTGAGTGGATGCCATTTGAACTAGAGATAGGGTCAGAGGCAGGGGAGCACAAAGGAAATTGAGTGGGTGTTACAGTCCTGGAAACTTGTGTTTCTGCATTGAAACTTCTGAGTTTAGGCACCCAAATTAGGTGCTTTATATAATAACTCCTGTTAGTGTGGACACTGAAAATTAATTTTACATCTGTTTAGCTTTTTCCTGGCCTGATGATTACACACACCAGCTATTAGTTATCCATTCTGTTTCTTTATGCTGCCTTCTAGACTATATAAAATGTTCTTTCCCTTTATGAAAAGACCTTCACTTTTTTTCTGAGGCTGAAATGCCTTTAAATCAATCTAGCTGAAGGTCAGCCTCTTAACTCTGGTTCAGCATCCTACAGGCTCTTCCTTCCAGCTTTTAAGTTTGCTGTCAAGTCCTTTATCACCCTGTTACCTTGGAATCTGCCTGCTGGGGCTGGTAGTGTTCTTGCAGCAAATTTGCATGACAACTCTTTTTCCCAGGGACTTTATAATTTCTTTCGGTACTTTAAGTAAGGCAAAAAATACTGAGAAGCTTTTTGCCAATTTAGTCTTCCCAGGAGAAAGATTCCTTACTCCCTACAAGCAGTGGTGACTGGCTGTCCCTGCAATTCAAATCTCTCTTTGCTGTTATCTTCATTTGTTTTTGGTGTAGCTCATTTTCCTGGCCCAGATTACAGAAAGAAACCATTACACCCTTGATGCCAAATTTTTGCGTTGTCTGTCACCTCTCTGAAGAAATTAGGATAAGCAGAACATAAGTCACGGGGAAAATAAAGAAATTTGAAACTTGCGAGTGGGAGAAGGTATGAGTTTGGCCTGAGCTCAGCCTGAGCAAGGGGGAAGAAAGATATTTCCATAAGTGTTTGTTTAATTACTTATGTTTTCTTTTTCCCAATATTTGAATCAGTCATTTAAAATTTGTGTTAACTGGCAATACGTTGAATCGTGTTAAAATAAATTCTCTGATTGTTAAGACTGGTTTGCCTGTGACAATATTTAATTTCTTTAGATCTTGAGTCAAATTCCACAAAGAAATGCAGGCTCATAATTTCTGCTATATTTTGCTTTTGCTGCCTGGTTTGTCTGGGACATCCCTGTAGTACAGAGCTGGAGCCAGCTGGGAACAGCTATTCCTGGATGCTCATCTGTGAATAACTCCTGTCTAGTTCACATCCTCGGGCTAACCCAAACCTCTGCTCCCTTGCCAGATTACAGAACTAAGAGTTTCAAATAACTTTATGTGTACTTTGTTGTACACTAGGAATTGTCTCAGATGACCTTCCATTCTGTAAGTGCATTCTGAAATTCTAATCACCAGACGAAATTTTCTGCCTTGAATCCTAATTCTCCACTGATTTGCACCTCAGCTATTAATTTGCACATATGCAGAGTGAAATTAGGTGTTAAATGAAACCAGACCAGTCTGGTAACAGATTGCATACCTTCTGAAGAGTTGTAAATTATTGTGATGAAATTTAAAGGAGTAGGGAATTGAACCCTTTGTGGCAATTTAAAGTCATTTTTCCTGATTGCTTTCGTATGATGTGGAAATTATGAAACATTTTTTTTAACCTGTCTTTAATAAAGCATCTATGTGTATCATCAGATGTGAGCAGCCAATAATTTAGGACCTGAAATTGTTGTCTTTCTTAAGATATTAATAACCAGCACAGTATTAGTTCTTCAAAGAAAATGTTTGTATTTAAATAATGGCAGTTCTTACAAGTACCTAGGTTTTTGTGAAAATAGCTTTTTTTTTCTTGAGATAATGACCATTGATTACTAAATAGGAGCAGTATTCTGTGGCTTCCAAAATTAGTATTGGCTGTGTTCTGATGAGTAAATTGCACTAAATGCTAAATTTTATATGTACAGTTATTAATATAACTTTTGATATTGCTTTAGAAATCAATAGTTATTGAAAAAGGCATTCACAGAATCATGGAAATATTGGTTGGAAAAGATCTTTGAGGGTCAATTAGTCCAGCCTCTGTGATACACGAAGAGCCAAGACCCAGCAGCAGAGAGTGAATCTGAGATTCATTCAGAAGCACTCAGTATGTATATCTTCACTCCTAAGAGCTTTTTTTGGTTACAGCTTACAGACGTAATCACAATCCTACAATAAATCTGTCCTCTTGACATTTTCCATTGTTCTCTCCAAAGCTGTGGTAAAGGAGCATGAAGAGTGTGCAGTTCTGTGCTGATGTAGAAATAGAAACTCCAGTTCTGTCTCAGGTACACGCTGTCCTGAGAGATGCTGCTGCTTTACTCTCTGTTTAACTCTTTCCTTACTCCAACACCTGTCACCCCAACAAGCTTCCTGCTGCCATATTATTGCCCACTCTAAATAGCCAGCAATGGTTTCCTAAAGCAAGAAGAGGGCATCTAGGAAGCAAGAATAGGTGCCAAAGATGCTACAAAAACATTGCTTAGGGATGAGATCTCTAAAGCCAGGCTTAGCTGGAGCTAACACCAGACGAGGACATAATGAGAAGCCATAATTGATTCTACCACTACAGCAGTAAAAAAAGGAAACCGTAGGTCTGTTGAGGAAAGAGTCCAGTCCTGTATTATTTCCTGTTATTTCTCATTTGCCTGCAGTTGACTAAGCAACAGCATAAGCATTCCTTATGGCTAGATTCACAATGCAAGGTTGCATTAGTGAATCAAAGAGAACTAAGTTATTTTATCTAATTGTTTTACAGTCTGCTTTTAATTTGCTATATCATGTTTTGTCTATGACAGTAGGACTGGAAATGGATTTATAAAGTTTTCCTTTTCCCTAGTCCTTTTTTTTTGCAACTAATTATACCTCAGGTTACAATAACACTACATCAGGGAGAAAAAAAATTTTGTCAGTTATAAATGCTGCATGTTTTCTGTTGGTTCTAGGCAATAGCTCATGAAACTTCATCTGGTTACAGCCAACCTGGTGGGACTATATGCATTTCCATCAGGTAAGAATCTGACCCTCAAGAAAACAAACCTACAAGTCTCAAAATGCTAAGTGATAATGTTTTTATTTTGACTTTCAGATATTTCATCATTAAAACAATTAAATCAAAACAAAGTAGTTCTACCAAGTACTCAGGATTCAATATGAATCTCCTATATACTATTATAGGTGCTTCCTCTTCCTTAAAAAGGAAGGTATGCAAACATCCTCTTTAGTTCTCAGACCATGTTATCTTTCTCAGTGTTTTTGTGCCAAAAGAAGGTGGAGAGGCAAATTCTCTTGGAGTCTGGAAAGAAAACCTTTCTCTTTGGCTTTATGCATGCTGCATTATCACTCCTTTGTTCCTTTGCTCCTGTACTTGGAGAGACTTGAATTTCCCGGTGACGGAAACATATTGGCAAATATGTTGAATTATTGTTAAAACAGAACCCCAATAGATATTTTTAAAATAGCTACAGTTTTTTATTGTGATATTGTTTCCTTCGTGAGAGCTCAAGCCTGTGGGAAATGACTTGCAGCAGTTTTCGTGTGTGTATTTGCTCTCTCTCTGTCCTTGTGCTTGCTCGTGCTGTCTCTCACTGTTAGCCTTAATCAGAGAAAAAAGCCTGAAAGCTTTGAAAAATAAATTATGGAAACTGGAACGTGCATTGGACAACAAAAATAACAGGCTTCTTAATTGATGATCAGGGGACTGGAGCACCTTTCCTATGACAGCTGAGATAATTGGGGCTATACACCCTGGAGAACACCAGCACCAAGTTTTGCACCCCCCACTGCCTGAAGGGAGTCCACAAGAAAGCTGGAGAGGGACTTCTGACAAGAGCATGTAATGATAAGATAAGGGGGAGTAGCTTCAAAGAAAGTAGGTTTAGATTAGATATTAGGAAGAAATTCTTTACTGTGAGGTTGGTGAGATGCTGTTACAGGTTGCCCAGAGAAGTTGTGGCTGTTCCATCCCTGGGAGTGTTCAAGGCCAGATGGGATGGGGCTCAGATCAACCTGGTTCAGTGGAAGGGGTCCCTGCCCTTGGCAGGGGGTGGAACTGGACAATCTTTGGTCACTTCCAACACAAACCACTCTGCGATTATATCTGCCCTTTATTAATAGATAAGATGTCCTGCCCATCTTTTAGGTTTTGTGATATGACTATTTAATATTTATTCCATTTATCAAATGTTGTTTGGAATAATGTGTATAAAGTGCTCTGGACAAGTGCCTCATGTTTCCATTCTCTGACAGTGTTCTACAGACAATGACTGAATGATCTTAGTTGGTTAGCACTTAATCCTGTATTCTTTACTTCAGTTTGTGACTGAAATAGGAGCATCATTTCTTATCAGTGCATCCTGGAAATCACAGTTCACTTCTAACTTGTCCTAAAAATGGAAGGCCAAAATTATTTGGAACAAAGAAAATCAAAGAGGTAATGAAAAAATTTCCTTTTGATCTTCCAGGGAGGAAAGAAAATTAATTGGTAGAGATACCAAAGGTGGACATTAGAAGAAAATATCACTAGAAAAAACCATCTGAACTACTTCGTCTAAATATGTGGCCCATTACTTGTAAGACTAAGCTACTAGTAATAAAGTCTTCAAATGGATAATGGCCCAAACTTAATAGATGCTTGAACTTGCAGGGTGTTACTAAAGGAAATACTTAAAAAATTCAAAGCTAAAGTATTAAAAATTTTAGGACTGCAGCTGTATTCCTGTTCAAATTCACGCATTGTGCTGCAACTTTCACTGAAATCAGAATCAAGCATTTTTGTTTCTTCTGGTGATTACTAAGTTGCTAGTACTGCAACAGTGGTTAAATGAATCCTGACAACGCAACCCTCATGCTTATACTGTTCTAAAACTACTTTCAATATGAATAAATGACTGAAGAAAAAAAATACACAGGTATTTAGAGGACAAATACTTTTGAAAAAGTGTATTATACCCAGTACCAAAATCGTGTACTCTACAGCAAGTTTTCTGTCTGTCACCTAAAAGAAGTTTGTTAGTTCCAGAGTCTGCCATGACTAAGAGCTGTCATTCCTCATCAAGCCTATCTCCGAAACCCCAAAGCTCAGAAGACACAAGGTGACCGTCTTGTTAGAAAAGTCCCTGAGGGCATTTGGGTGAATATCAGACTCTGAAGGGCAGCCTAGTTCTTCCAGACAAGTAGTTTCTTTCAGGCCTGCTTTTCTAGGAGTCAGCATGGATCTGCTTACTGAGAACTTCACAGCAGATAAAACCCTTTTTCCAAGAGTCAGTCAGGGATTTTAAATAAAAACATGAGAACCTGACTTAGAGGAACTCTTGGCAGAACTTGGCAGGTTGGTGTCATTTGAGTATTTGAATGAAGATGTCAGCAGACATGTAAGAGAGCAGAAACTGCTGCCAAGATGAGGTTTGGGCAAATCTCTGGTAGGTATATTCTGCAAGACATCTTCAGAGTGGGGAATTGTGATCCATGAAGGGGCAAGACCCACCAGCAGAGAGAGGGTGGATCTGAGGTTCATTCAGAAGCACTCAGCATGTATATCTTCACTCCTAAGAGCTTTTTTTGGTTGCAGCTTACAGATGTAATCACAATCCTACAATAAATCTGTTCTCTTGACATTTTCCATTGTTCTCTCCAAAGCTGTGGTAAAGGAGCATGAAGAGTGTGCAGTTCTGTGTTCATGTAGCAGCTCATTTGTGCAGTTCTGTCTCAGATACTCACTGTGCAGAGAGACACTGCTGCTGTCACTCTCTGTTTAACTCTTTCCTTACTCCAACACCTGTCACCCCAGCAGGGAATCTTTTCAAGTGCATTTAGACCTGTGAAAAGGAAAGAAGAAAAGGAATGTGGAAGACTTTTAGCCTATAATAAATTCATGCAGGACATTGGGAGAGCAAGAGAAACAATGGAAACAGACACCTTATAAGCTGATATCTTTTCAGGGCAATAGTAGAGAGTTTGAGATTTGTTTTGTTTTGTTTTGTGGTGACTGTGGGGTTTTTTTTGGTGTGTTTTTACTACCTGCTTGAGGAGACAGGACTTATGTGGCAATGCTGTCCCTGTTTCTCTTCTTCTGGTCATTGCACCCATAATAACTTTTGAAATTATGGCTATTTTCAAGCAAATTTGGAATATACTTCAATTCCAATGAGATCTGTGGCACTCACGTGCTGGAGATTTATTCAAAATTATGTCACACTTAATGAAAAGCAGGCAGAATATACCTTGTTCTTTAGAATAAGGGTGAGATTCTTGAGGTGCGTAAAGCTTTGTAGGGGAGTGAAAGATAAAAATTTTTATTAGAAATCAATTCCTTTTTCTTTGAAGACTCTTGAATTCTGTGCAGCGTCTAGGAAGGAAGCGTAAACTTTTAAGATCACATCCTTTATTGTCTTTTAAATACTTGGAAATATTTGGCTTTCTGCAAATTAAATTTTGGATTATAATCCTTACTGCCATGTTTGAAGATGGAAATTTCTTGAAATAAAATTTTGAGAAATACAAAATATAGTGAAACATATTATTTTTAAAGTCAAAAAGTGCTTGAAATTTTAATCCATTAACTAGTTCTAAATTGATTATCATATTTTTATAGCCTTAGTGCAAGTTTATAGAAGCCACAGATGTTTGTTGTCTAAAATGCAGAATCACAGAATAGCCTATGCAAGAAAGCACTTTGAAAGGTCATCTGGTCCAGCATTTCATAGGAGAGGGAGCAGAGATGAGATTATTTCCAACCTGTCCCACCACATCTTCAAAACCTCCTGATGGAGGCTCTCCCATGTCTCTGGTGAGGTGGGTTAGTGACTGATTGTTCTCACTGGCTTAAAATGTGAGATTACTTTAAATTATTAATCATGTCTTTTACATACCAAGATCTTTCAAGGATTCATTTCTTCCCTCTAGTTAAAGAATGATTAGCTATGCCTAATTATTCCAGTTGTTATTAAGTTTAATAAATCTGTTAAATCCACAGAAGCCTGCATTTATCATTCCCTGAACTCAAAAGTATTATATGAAAAGTAATTTATTCTGTGAGTTGGAAGGTTTATTATTTCTTTAGAAAGGCTTGAGGAAAACACAGAGTATTTGAAATGAAGACATGTGAAATTTGAATTTAAAATAGAGGTAGTTGGTAATACAATTATGTTTACACAGTAGGAATAGCTTACTAAAGAGATATCATAATGACTTTTTCCACCATGTGTAGAGTAGTTGGCTTGAGTAGCCACTTGATGTCATCCTGGTGCAACAAAATTTGTCTAAAAACCTTAGATTAAGAGAGAATTATTGTCTTAATGAACAGTTCTCTGCTAACCTTAACCTTTCTTCTCCTAAAAATTCATTTATTTTTATTTTTCCTGTGGTCATGCAGAATCTGTTTAAGAAGCTTTATGACAAAATGCTTAGTATCTTCTTTTTTCTTTAACTTTAGATGTCTTAAATTTTTCAAGAAAATCTGACTCATTTGTCCCTCATGTAATTTGGTTGATATCAACAGTTAGGTTATTTGGCCCAAATACTCTATGGATATTATATGAAAAATATGCAGGAAATCTCTCAAGACTCTGAGTGATGGTTTTACCTCCAAGATCGTTCAGCTGTGTTATGCCACCTCTGTCCTTTTTCTTCTAAACATCAATAAACTTTACAAAGGAAGTTACATTTTTGTCCAGAAAATGTTGTTCTTTAGTCCTTTGTTTCTGGCATCCAGCTTGATTTAAAGGAGCAAAAGATCTCCTTTGATCATTGTGCATTTTTTTGGTGACAAGGAGAGAGGGCAGACGAGAGAAACTTTAGGTAAACTTCATAGGATTCAGAACAAAATTTTATACGGACTTTGTCAGAATTAATTTTCTCTGATACTTTTACCAGAATACTGTCATCCCATTCACTTTTTAGTGTTTTCACTTGGTTTCGGAATTTTCTCTCTTTTTTTTTTTAGCCTTTCATTTCCTTAGCGTCTTCTCCTCACTCTTTGTTTACCTTTCTTCCCCGATGACAGGATTTTAATTGGATTAAATTTGCAAAGTTTTGGTCCTCTTCACTGCCCCTCGTTTCATCTTGGTCCATTTGCTTGTAGTCACTCAATTTTCAAATTTTCTGGCATTTTTGCATGGCATTTTATTTGATCATATCTCCTTTCCAGAGGGTTTGTTAGACTTTGTCCTCTGATTTCAAGATTTCATTCCCTTTCCTGAAAGGGAATTTTACCAGAATAAAATATCCCTGATCTCTGTGTCTTTCTCCTACCACTATTTCTCCTTCCACCTAGGCAGGTGCCCTAGATCAATTAATTCTTTATACTATTTTTAAATTTCCTATGACTTGTTCTTCCCTCTTAACTCTTTGTGATCTTCATACTTTTGCTCAGCTCTGTGACTGCTTGGCCAGCATTTTCTATCATACAATTCACAGTGTTTTCCCACACTACTCCCCTGGAGCTGTAAAATATGAGCTCTGACAAACTGCCCCTTTGTTCTTGTGACTATATTTCATTTACAAGAGTTTACAAGTTCGTGTTGTCATTTGAAACTTCCACAGATTCTACAGCCTATCGTGTAATCTAGAAGATGATTTACAGTCTGTAAACTGACACAAGAACAACTTGTTTTACAGGTTGGAGGAATGAACAAGTGTGTGCACAAGCTCACTGGCAATCTGGGAAACCCTGTGTAAGGAACTGTTATCCAGTTTCTGTACATGTTTGTGATCCCAGAGCCTTCTCTGGCAGCTGCCTCAGGAAGATAAAGCTGAGACTGAAAACATCCGGGTAGGTGTAAAGTTGATTCAGGGTACAGTAGAATTCTATAGGAACAAAGGGTTATTGAAAAGAGCAAGGATAATTCAGACTGAATGAGGAGAATAATAGGGATTTGATTGAAGTGGGAAGATTAGTAAGAAATGACTACTGCCTTCCTTTTAGCTCTATCTCAATATGTGAAGCAAGGAGATAAAGTAACATTAAAGGCCAAAAGAATTTTTTTTCCTGGAGTATAATCACTCGTTGGCATTTGCTGTTTCAGGAGGTCATTGAGGCAAGTCAGGAGCTGATCATAGCAGCTTTTAAGGGTTCATTAACAGCAATTAGTAAATTTTCTTTTCCTTTGAGTAGTTTGCAGAATGGATAAAACAGATACAGATTTAAAAGCAAGGACCCTGAGCACAATGGCAAACAAAAAATGGGCAATATTTGAATTAAAGAGAATATATTCTACTTGAACTCTTACAATTATTTATGGCCACAATGATGTTTTTGGTTGCCAGAGTGAAACAATACAGTTTTTTTCATCCAAGTTTGTATATAAACACTCTTCATTTGCTCTTCTCATTGATAAAAAATTGTGTAAGATTCATCTGCTTGAACTTCAAACCTTTCAGCGCATATATTTGCAAGTGTTAACTCATATGTATATTTCAATGGATGGCAACAGATACCTTTAGGGCATAATTTGTATTCTTTTGCATAGATATCTAAAATAGGTCACATGAACTGTGTTCTATAAGTGAATATTTCTTCCACTGCTGCATATTACCTCTAATTGAAAAAAAGTCAGACAATACTTATATGCAGGTAGCTACAATATAAGCATGAAAATTTAGGTGGAATGAATATTATATTGATCATTGCTCACAGTTTCTCACAACTGTATTTCATAGTTCAGTCTTGCAAAATGGCAAGAGAGATTATCTACATCCTCTTCTGCTTCTACTTGAAGTCTCCATTCCATAAATTATTTTATATTCCCTCCTGAGAAGATGCTATTACAAAATCATATACTTTTTATTATCCTTGCTGATGGGTTTTATCAGATATGTAGGGAACCATTCCTCTGTTTATATTACAAAGTTTTAAAATGGGACTATTTTTTGCCTGCTAAGATTATTATACACAAGACTTGGCTTTTTTGTGTCTTTCAGAATCAGGCAAACAATATGTTTAAATGATGTAAAATCTCTGTGACTTTCTAGTTACTGCTAATCCTCATGGAGTTCTTATCCAATGATATTCTGCATACTCCAACTGAATTCTATAAAATATACCTCTGCTCCCTCAAACAGTACTTGGTATCTTACGACATTCATCTGTCAAGCGCAGAAGTTTAAAAAGTTGGCACATGTAAACTTAATTAACTTAAGCATTTAGATGACTTTAAATAGTCAAAATTTATGTGTCCTGGATGAATAGAAATCTGAAATTAGATAAGATTTCTTAGTCACAGAAGAGAATGAAAGCAGAGAATGACAAATTGATGCATGAGAAGCAATATATGAGATGTGGCTGATAAATTATCTTCTGATATGTTAATGAATTCCAGATAGAGAAGTTCACAATATGACGACTTATTGAGATTTTAATAAAGTAAATTAAAAATTGAAAGGTGATCTGAATGAAAGAAGCTGCAGGAATCTTTGAAAAAATAATTAGGAATTTGAGCTTTTAAAAAGGCTTTTTATAGACATTGACCTCTATACTCACATATACACATATTTGCATTTTGCATAGATACATCTGAAAAATCTACTGATGCAACACTTCTCCTCATATTTACATGGAAATAACAAATTCTATAATACTTACCTAGAAACATGCTCTGCATACTTGCATACACTAAAAAATCCATATTTAGTGTCAGATTCTTTTTTGACCACACAGAAACCCTGCAGATCTGTTTTACGATGACGAGTAAAGACAATACACAGAAAGAGGCAAAAAAATATTTAAACAAAAAACATATTTATGATTAAGATTTCATTTTAGTAAAAACAAAACAGGTAGAATTTCTTAAATGAAAATCAGTTTTGTAGTGCTCTTTTTTCTGTTTTGCTTTCACACAAGAAACAGAAGCAACTATGTAGGAAAACAGAAAGAAACTATTGCTGAGGCAGCAAAAAGCCATCGCAGCTGTCAGTTAACCTGCTAGTTATTCCAATTAACTGGGTGAAACTTATACAGCTAAGATGCATTTTTAAACTCCAAGAACAGCCACCATGGCTTTATTTTTTCTGACAAATGTTCTTAGCATCTGATTCAACGTGTTTGGTTGCTAATGTTCATATTATCATTTTCTATAATTAAAGCATATTTTATAAAATACATTTATTTTTGAGATAATTCCTATTATTCAGAATATTTCCAAAACCATCAGTATTCTAATTACATTAAAGTGACTATTTAAACACTGATTAATCTTGAGAGGTAAAAATTGTCTGCTATATATACAAGCAACTATATAATGAATGAGACTGAAAACATTCAAATAATATATTTGCATAAAATACATGAGAAACAGTCCCCCACTAAATTTAATCTAGCAGATGTTTTCATTACATGTGTAATTTTTGTTTTTACTGTTTAACTTATTATTTATTTTCTCTTTTAGAATTAAGATCTATTTAGCATTTGTTGATTCCCCCAGCATAAAAATAAATCTGCATGATTTTAGCCTTTTCAGCTTGAAATCCAGGCACCATTTTATATTCCCCGCGTATGACAGGAATGTTTTAAATGTTGAATTTTTCTGTGAGGGTTTGAAATTTCCCTCAGTACAGAAATTTTGCAGAATGTCTGCTTTTGGATTAAATAAATGCAAGACTTTTTCTCTCTCCTTTCTCAGACATTCCCAGTAGTGTGATATTCTACCCCCCAGTCCTCAATATTGAAAGATATGGGTCCATTACATTTGAGAAATTTGGAAGAGACTTTATTTTCTGTTCTGCTTTTCTTTGCTGTGTGATAGCAGAAGGTCAGATTGATAAACCACCACTGGTACACAGTACAGAGAATGGGCTCCCTGTGCCTGGAGAGGTTCTGCCCACAGCAGAGGTGTTGGTACAGTGTGGCTGCTCAGTCCAGGAAGCTGCTTAGGGAACAAGAGTTCACATCAATAGAGGCATTGCCTGCAAAACAACTGTGTCTTTTTTATTTTTATTTAAAATTCTGTAGCATTATGTAAAGAAATTGTTCCCGCAATTCTTGCCTTTGCTTTTTGCAATTTTTTCCTTTGTTAAACACGCATCCAATTTAAGTATTACGGAAGGAAGTCACAGTAAATTAACAGCTGGCTGGTAAGCCTGGAGCTTTAGAGAGAAAACTGCTTCTTCCTCTTTACAAAAAGCTTGGGGGGAAAAAAGCAGTTTCTCTTCAGTTATTCGGTTGCAGTGATTGAGGTCAGGGTAAACTGAAACAGATGAGAATGGGATGGAGGACAGATTATGATCTACAAGCAAACACTGCTGACTTCCAAAGAATAGAAGGAAATCTCACACAGTTGTGTTTTACAAAGTGTCAGAGTACAGGTATGTGGTTGAGGATAAACCAAAAAATTATCATGAAGTGTAAGAGCTGTAAGGAGAGATGAGACTTCAGTTGGCTCTTAAGATGCTGTTTATTGTCTCCAGATGACACAGCAATTCATAGGTCGTGGGTGACAAGAGTCTGGCCTACAGCTGTCACCTATAGCTGTACCTATAGCCTATTATAACTACTAACATTACCATATTCATGTTACTATTCTCCAATCACAAAAAGTCAGTATGTTATAGTTTAAGCTAGAAGTTGTTTTTTTGTTTTCTTGCAGTGGAAAATTCTGAGACCTTTTTTCTACTTGCAACGTTGGCAGTCATGTTTGCCTGTGGAATCTGTTTGCTTGGTAAAAACATCTTCTGTTTGAGGTGGGTTTATCCTTTGCTCTGAGCCACAAAAACCCCTTCCAACTCACATACTAACATACCCTTTGCCTTCTTAGTTATCTAGTAAGACTGGCTCAGCAGTTCTTTTCTTCTGTATCAAAACTTGCTTTCATTTCTATTCCTTCTTCAGATCATACATTCAAAGATCTTCCTGATAAACATATACATCTGTGAGACCTTCTTGTCAAACTTTCATCCATCCCAACAATGAAATCATTGCTTGTCTTTAAAATAATTGATCTCTCATTTGTTGATGTGCTTATAAATGCAAGTTCAATGACATTCCCATCCATAATAGGACTGCTGACTTGTAGGTACTATTCATTAAGAAAACACACCCATGACAGTATCAAATCAAACATTTATTAAATTATGCAATTTATATTTCGTTCCTGTATGCAGAATGCCTACAAGTACTGGAGCATTAACATAGCCTTAATCTGATTTAATTCCTTTCTTGCATAAATGTATAACAAAGCTTCATGACTGAGTAATAGCAAAATCCACATGAAATGTGCATAATCTAAAGAGTTCTATAGGGCAGAATTTGAAAATTTGGAGTTTCTGTTTAAATGTGTTGAAGCTTTCTTTTTAAAGAATAACATGGTTCATTAGAAGGAAAAAAAAAGAATGCAAGGAGTATGTATCACTGATTATTATCAACAAAAGAGTATATTTCCTAGATAATAAAAAATTTTCTGTTCACAGAGTTTGATATAAATGTTGTAAATTCATACCATGGCCCAAATTCAGATTAAAGTAGCAGAAGAATTTGGCTTTGAATTATGCCATATAGCATAGAATAAAATGAGGATCTGATGAGTAGATGATGACCCTTGTGGTTTATAGCTGTTTACCTGACCACCTCTTGCATTGTATCTCTCTGATGCTGCAGATCCAGATAATTCTCCAGCTGATAAACTAGCAAGAGTAAGTGTGTGATCAATCTCTCTCCCACTTTGCCAGCTCCCATGTTTGAAGTTCAAGTGTCAAGGTAATTACTCTTTTTTCCAGTTATTGGAAATTTGGGACTATATCAGTGTAAGTATCTTGCCTTACTCTTTTTTAATTAAAGCATGCCTTTATGTTTTCTGATTGTAGAGAGAGAAAATCATGGAAATATGACACTAGAACACCCTGAAGGCTTAAACAATAGACAGTTGTATCAAACTGATGAACATAAAGAAACCTATGATTTTTCTTTCAGTCTTGCATTTCTTTGGGACTGATTTATTTTCCTAAGCTACCTGGGATGGCAAGTGGTGTCAGAATACTTCTGCACAGGTTATTTTCTTTCCTGTTTCTGCATTGTGTTTCGCAGGGATCTGGTGTGGTTGCTGTACTTATTTGAAAGCACAATCTGACTTATTAAGAGTTTGAGAAGAAGATGGCCTGAGTTACCGTCAGCATAATTTATACCCAGTTACAACTAAACCAGACTTGCAATTGCTTTCCTTTTATATGACTGAAGCAGGTGATCAAAAGGCAAGATTAGCAAAGAGAAACCCCTGCAGATTTAATTTACCTTGGTGTGTTTGGGCAGGAGCTCTGGAGAAGGTGTTGCTCCCCTGGATGGTGCAGAGGTGCTGTCCCTGAGGGCCAGCAGGCTGTGTAGGCTCTGAGCAGCTCCTGACCAGGGGCTGCAGCACAAGGACCTGAAGTGAGCTGGTAACTCTACTGCAATGGAAATGAGACCATGCTGTGTTTGAATTCCCTGATGAGAATCACCATGCACATCTTTGTGAAATGGCAGACAGATTAATGAAATACATGTGGCACATTGGGCAACTTGCATAAATGATCTGTTGCCTGCAGCTGGTTCACTGGGTAGTTTCGTGCTATTGTTGCAAGGAGAGATCAGCAGAAGTGTGTAACTGCTCACAATGTTTTGCTCCCTGTCTTGGCTGCCTGGTAGCCCAAGGTTTAAGAATTTTTTGTGTTAACATTTGAAGTCCCAAGAGGATTGCATCCCTAGTGTGTTTTTGAGCTTCTGATGCACTGTATTACATTTCAGTCTTGATGGTTAGGAGGGAGAGATTTGGGGCCTGAGGGCTTTCTGAAATGAGCCAGCTGAGAATATACAGTATTTTTTCCTCTCGAGTGAAAAGATACTCCACTGGCTGTGTGGAATTTTTCCTTCCAGATCTCAAATGTGTGATAAATTTAGTATATTTAAAAATATGTTTTCCACCTAAGTTTTGCATGACAATACTATCAATTGTAATTATTTAACTGGTAGTAGTCATGATTTAAAGCAGCAGACTAAGGAAGAAAGACTGTGGGAATATCCTAGTCTTATTAGAGTCATCACTCTTTGCCTTGGACATTGGTTATGAAATATTATTAATTTGACATTTTCAGCTTCCTTTCCAGAATAAGAATCTCTAAGAGGCTTTTATGATTGCTTATTTTAAATCATAAGACATTAAGTACTTCAGACAAATAAGATTTTTATGCTCTTCACTTGTAAAATGCACAAAGGTCAGCTACTAAATGTGCCGAGACTCTTCTGCTAGAGGTATCTTTATTACTCCATCTATATTTCATCTGCCTGTCATAATTACAAGAGGAGTAAATCCAAATTCTTCCCCAGATGTGGGGCAAAAAACCAAAGGATGTTTCATAACGAGAGAGCAAAGACGACTTGGTTGAGAAGAACAAGGACTATTTCGCTGAGGCAGGAGAGATGTAACAAAGTTTCTAAAATGTAACAGGTAGCAGAACCACTGTAGTTCGCCTACAAACTTCTTATACAAGCACTTGTTTTAAGGAAAAAAATAGCTGAGGTGACTATTAGGAATGTGATCTCTTACATTGCTGGTTAGCAGACTCATGAACAGTTGTAATATTGGCTATCCAGGTGCATGTTGTTCTAATCTGATAATGAAAATATTATGAAAGTTATTTACACTTTTAATTAATGTTTTCTAGCTATACTGTGACTGAGGACCGTGAATCATCCATAGGGCACAAACAGCTCCCTGAACAGGGACACAGAAGCTCCTAGGCCATCCCAGACCTGCAGCATATCCCAACTATACCAACTGTGGCCTTCAAGCATTGCCAAGGATGCGCTTGCATCGCTGGCTAAGGAACAGGTTAGCCTTGATAGCAGTCGGGAAAACTATTACTCCCCATGAAAATGGGCAATAATATAAGTAAACTGGAAATTCTCCATAAAGACTGTTCATTGTATATTACAAAGGAACAAGGCTATAAAATACAAGAAAGAAAGCTTATACAACTCCTTATGCGGGTGAAAACTTACTGTCCTTGGTATCCCCCTGATGGCTCCTATGACCTCGATCACTGGAAATGAGTGGGGGAGTCTCTAACGTCTCATCAGTTAGACAGTCATGAGGTTAATCCTGATGGATTCATTACATGACAGATTGTTTATTCTGCACTACAAGATTTTCGCAGTTTGGAAGAAATATTACACCCAGCTGCAGATTCATCTGCAGACACTTCCCGTGCACTCACAGCACCTCTTTCACGCCCTGATTCCGTTGTTTTGCAAGTGGAGGAGGGAATTAGTGGGGAGGAAACAGAGGCTGATCTCGTGAATCTAAGAGCTATTGATCTAAAGCAGCAATGTGATTTATATCCTGCTACAAAGTGTCAGCCGCTGAAAGCTATGGCTGCATCACCATCTGCTGATGCAAAGGTGTTAAAACAGCAATCATGTCCCCCACCCTATGAGCCCTTAAGACATATGACTGATAATGAACTTTCGCTGTCCCCTGAGCCAAAACACTTTTTAGACACCTGCCGAAGACAAGCATTAGAACAAGGGGATGTTGAATTGCTCCATGCTATGCCCATGGTCTATCAAGGCAATCGGCTTTGTCATGAACAAATTTCTTATGAAATGGTTAAGGAATTAAGAAAATCTGTGAAAGAAAATGGTCTACAGTCTTCTTATACGATGGGATTTGTAGAAGCTATAGCAGAAAAACAATGTTATGTTACCTGCTGACTGGAAAGCTTTATTTAAATTGATTATGACAAGACAATATTTGATATGGTGGGCAGAGTTTGAAGAGTTATGTGAAAATCAAGCACGGGCTAACATGAACACTGGTAATGCTGGGATAACAAAGGATCATTTGGCAGGGACTAGAGCTCAGACAACCATAAGAGATCAGTTAAGAATGCCCCCAGAGACATATAACCAAGTGAGGGAGCTTGCTATAAGAGCTCTTAAAAGAGTGCCAGACATTAGCAGAATTGAACCTGGCTTCTCCACCATAAGACAAGGACCCCAAGAACCCTACATTACTTTTATTGATCACTTGCAAACAGCTGTGAACAGGCAAATTAATTTACTAGCTGCAGCAGAAGTTTCATTGAAATTGTTAGCTCATGAAAATGCTAATACTGACTGTCGTAAAGTGCTCGGTCAAATAAAAAACAAACCTGGTATTTCCTTAACTGACTTTACCAAAACGTATTCACATGTTGGTACAGAACAATACAAAGAAGATTTACTAGCAACTGCCTTAGCTCAACAGCTACAAGTGGCTCGGGCAGCAATTAAATGCTTTGTCTGTGGAGAGGAAGGTCATGTGAGAAGGCAGTGCTCAAAGAATAAGCAAGGGAATAAAAAACCTAGTAAACTATGCCCCAGATGCAAGAAAGGTTACCATTGGAGTAATGAATGCCATTCTAAGTATGACAAAGATGACAAACCTCTGCCACAGTAGTGAAAATTGAAGAGTGGTGTGAAATCCAGTGCCCCGCAACAAAACAGGAAACCCATACAGCTCAAGTTACATCAGGAGAATGCCAGGCAGTGCCAGCTTGGACTTGGCAGTTTCCACCACAACCACAATAAATGACACATCAGTTCACCTTACACCTACAGGCTTAAATGCCTTTCTTTTAACTGCCGTGTGTTGCTACTCAGGAAATCATCATCACTTAAAAGTGGACTTTTATTTTACTAGGAATCATCAACTCTGGTTCTAGTGGTGAAATAAAAATCATAGCTTGGGCTCCTAACCCACCTAGTATTATCCCAGCAGGACCACGTATTGCTCAACCGATACCACTCCCTATATTGCTGGACATGCTGTCCATACCATCTGTCAATGCCGACAGGGACACTGGAGGTTTTGCAAGTACAGGTGCTCCTAACATGTATTGGTCTAAACTTATTTCAGTACAAAAAACTTTTCTAATCTGTGTTATAGATGGCAAGTCTTTTACAGGATAAATAGATACTGGAGCAGATGTAACCGTCATCAGCAAATGTGCGTGGCCACCCACACGGCCCTTAATAACTCCAGCAGTGATCCTCGCAGGCATCGGAGGTCAGAAAATGCCACAGCAGTCAGCTAAGGGACTCATGGTGTATGGGCCAGTAGGGGAACAAACACATCTCAAACTGTATGTACTTTCTACTCCATGTAGACCGTGGGGAAGAGATCTGTTATCACAGTGGGAACTGACATTGACAACAGAGTTTTAAAAGCTGTCACTGATGTGCAGGCGAGACTTAAACTTGCATGGGACACATACTCCTGTGTGGATTGATCACTGGCCCTCCAGAGGGGAATGGCTGCAACAAGCACAAAAACTGGTCAAAGAACAACTGGATCTGGGAAATACAGTTCCTTCCACTAACCCGTGGAACACCCCAATATTTGTGACTCCAAAAAAGACTGGCAAATGAAGACTCTTACAACATCTGAGAGCTACCAATGCAGTAATAGCCCCAATGGGTGAACAGAAACCCAGAATTCCTAATCCAGCAATGATCCTTGAAACTTGGGAATTCTTAATTATTGACTTAAAAGATTGTTTTTTCACAATTGCATTACACCCTGGTGATGCACCTCATTTTGTTTTTTCGTTACCATCCTTGAACAGTGAATCCATGCAAAGGTATCGCTGGGATGCATCACCACAGGAGATGAAATACAGCCCTACAATATGCCAGCTTGTGGTCACAAGTGCTTTACAACCAGTACAACAGCAATTTTCAACAATTCTATTGTATCATTATACAGATGATATACTGCTAGCAGCAGATGACCCTGTTGTACAGCAAAACTGTTTTGTCTTTTTGGATCTTTCTCTTCACAAATTTGGTCTTTGTATTGCAGCAGATGAAGTTCAAACTGTCCCACCTTGGAAATACCAAGGGTTTCTATTATTTGAACAGAAAATTGTTCCTCAGCCCCTTGTGCTGCCGACCTCTATTGAAACATTAAATGATTTGCAAAAATTATTGGGAACTATTAATTGGCTCAGACCTACCCTTGGTATCTCCACTGAGGAACTGTCACCCTTATTAATTTACTTAAGGGAGACACAGATTTAACATCTCCTTGTGAACTCAATCCAGAAGCCCGTGAAGTATTGAAAATTGCGACAGATAAAATTCAGACATCTTTTGTATCGAAGCAGAGTTACACCGAGACTTTTTGTTATCATAGCTGAATTCCAACCATTGTCATTAATAGTACAGTGGTGTGATGATGAACAACAATGGATGCTAGAGTGGGTATTTTTACTTCACACATTTTCAAAAACAGTAACCACATTACTTGACATGATTGTTAGACTTGTTTCCACAGGACAAAAATGGTACCAAACCCTAAGTGGGGAAGATCCTTCTCATACACACATTCCTTTGCAGATGCTTTTCAGGCTACGTTCCAGGAATCATTATCTTTACAGGCTGCCCTGACAGACTTTTGGGAAACATTGTTAATTCTTTGCCAAAAAGTAAATTTTGCAATGTTTAAAAGATCTTTCTCTATAGCTGCATTTTCTAACATTTTCACAACCCCTGCCTGGAGCAAAGACAGTCTTCGATGGCTCTTGGAAAACTCAGAAAGCAGTTCTTGCCTGGAAAAATTCCACAGGGGATTGGGAAAACTGTGATTTTTTAGCCAGGGTTGACACAGCTAGTAGGACTAGCAGCCATTGTAGAGGCTTTTCAGCTGTTTCAAAATGAGCCTTTCAGCTTAATATCAGATTCCTGGTATGTAGTTGGCATTTTAAAACGTATTGAACATTCCTTTCCAAAGCAAGTGCACAACAAGAATTTGTTTATACTGTTTATAAACCACCACATACTGTTATCTACTCAGTATGATTATGTTTGATGCTGATCTCATTGTTTTTACCTTATGCATCTTAGGTCTCACTCATCTTTGCCTGGACCTCTGGTGGAAGGCAAAGCAGCCACGGATGCTCTAACAATGGTGGCAACAGTTCCAAATCAAATTACATAGGCAAAGTTGTTGCATGAATTCTATCATCAGAATGCAAAAGCTTTGAGTAAACAGTTTAATCTTACTTCTTCTCAAGCTGGACAAACGGTTCATTCTTGCTCTGATTGTGCATGCTTAACAGCTTTACCTACCACAGTAGGTACAAACCCAAGGGGATTAGGTGTCAATGAAGTCTGCCAGATGGATGCTACATACATTTCTTCTTTTGGCACCTTAAAATATGTGCATGTATCAGTTGACACACATTCCCAATTCTTTGTTGCCTCTGCTCATAAAGGGGAAAAGGCGAGAGATGTCATTTAGCACATGCTGTGAGCTATTGCGACTTTAGGAGTTCCTGAGGTAGAGAAAACTGATAGTGGTTCAGCATATGTCTCACAATCAATGAAAACCTTTTTTCATTCTTGGGGTACACGTCACTTAACTGGCATACCTCATTCCTCAAGAGGTTAAGCTGTTTATGCCCTTTAAAGGGCCATGCCCTTTAAAAGAATATGCTTCTTTACCAAAAGACGGGGAATCCCCTTGGTATAACACCTCAGGAACAATGGGACAAAGCAACATTTGTTTTAAATTTTTAAAATATTTCCAGATTTGATAAAAAACAGCAAGTGAATGAAGGTTTTCACACGATACCTTAACAGATGTTCACCCACCTGGCTATTGTAAAGATTTGCAGAGCAGACACTGGCTAGGCCCTCTGCCCTTGCTAACATGGGGGTGTGGATACGGCTGTGTTTCTCTATCCATAGGACCTTATTGGTTACTTGCAAAGTACATCAAACCCGCTGCAGAAGGAAGACTTGAAGGCATCACAATTTTAGTTTGGTAATAAACTATAAAGGGTTTAAGCACAGCATATATAGCCTTTTTTGTAATCCTCAGTGGATTCTTGAGGATTATGAATGAAGCATGGGTCCCACAACCAAAGACCAATGTTTGACTCACATTAGCCAAAGCAATTAAACAATCTACATTTTGAAATGGATCACCAGGACTGGTCATTTATATACAAACATGTCTGGTTGGCATTTCTTTAATGAAGGATGAATGGAAAAAGTTATACCATCAGACAGTTACAGGTGACTATACAACTCCAGGTAAGCATAGATTGTCATGGTGGTGTTTGGGATCATGGCAACCTAATGCTGGCCGATCTGTGGGATGGTATTTGGGCAATGTAATACAGGCACGAGAAAAGTAACTTCCCCAGTCTCTCACTGCAGCCTCAAGAACTGGATGTACTAGGCTCTATAAAAGCTCCTGTATGTTTTTATCTTAATTAGGCTGATCATCCAAGCACAGACAACACAGGAGTCAATATTAAGTGGTGCTGGCATTTACTGTAATGCCTCTGCCTGGTGCAGTCTTGCTACTCCCTCACAAGTCACAACAGGGACCAATGCAATAAGCCTGTCTGATAACATACTTTTAATATATGGCAACAGAGCACGGCAGGGTATTCAAGTAAAACAGTGGGAGATCCATGTACTTTTGGTCATTTCACCATGTTTCATCCCAGTCTCGAAGCACTAACTGATTGGACAGAATAACACAGGTGAAATAAACGTGATGCTAAGTCATTTGGCCCTGAGTGTAGCTCTGAGGTTGAATTCTGGAATCCTGCAAAGAGAGTTTTTAGTTCTTTAGTTGCCTCTGTTGATACTGCACATGCCTTGAACATAATCAATAAATTAGGCTGTTGGCTTGTGAAGGAAAGTGACGCTACCAGTAGTACCTTGACAGGATTGTTAACAGATGTTGGCTCTGTATGTCATGCAACACTGCAAAATACAGCAGCAATAGACTTTAGCGTAAGCCCAGGGACACGGATGTGAAGACTTCGATGGAATGTGCTGTATGACCATTCCATGACTCTGAATCCATTCACAAAGGCATCCAGGAATTGAAGGAACTGTCTGGAGAACTGCAGCAAAACCAGGGATGGGATCCTTTCAACCTGTTCTCAAGGTTGGCAAGTTTCAATTTTAGACCTTGGGTTAAACATGTAGCTTGGTTTACCTATAATGGGACTTACAGTGCTTTTGATGATCATGTTATGTTTACCATGTGTCTTTTCTTGTATTCAAGGGCTTATCAATCAGAACATAAAGCAGGTAATGCTTGTGCAGACACACACCATACTCGCTTTGCAATGCTAAATAAATAAAGGGGCAGGGGAGATGTGGGGCAAGAAAACAAAGGATGCTTGGTAAAAAGACAACAAAGACTGTTTGGTTAAGAGGAATAAGGACTATTCAGCCAAGGCAGGAGAGATGTAACAAAGTTTCTAAAATGTAACCGGTAGCAGAACCACTGTAATTTGCCTACAAACTTCTTATACAAGCACTTGTTTTAAGGAAAAAAATAGCTGAGGTGACTATTAGGAATGTGATCTCTTACATTATTGATTAGCACACGCATGAACAGTTATAATATTGGCTATCCAGGCATGTGTTACTCTAATCTGATAGTGAAAGTATTATAAGAGTTATATACACTTCAATAAATGTTTTCTGGTTATACCACGACTGGGGGCCATGCATCATTCATACACCACACCCACATCCAGTGAAATTCTGACAAGTTTGCTAAACTTGAGCAGAATGTAACTGTACCTGAGCTCCTACTGAAGACATAGGTAGTGTGAATAAAATATCAGAATACAGGCACATCCAAATAAAGGGTCCGGGTCTGCAACTGCAGCTCAGGTGGTGTGTCTGTAACAGGTAGGTTTTTTTTCTTGTCAAAGGCAAAGAATCAGGCTCCCCTTTGTTTTGTTTATTTTGATCTTCCTATCAATAAGGTAGTGGAAAAGCTAAAATATTTATTCAGACTTTTCTTTTGCTCTTGCTTTTGGCATTGTATGATACTATATATAAGTTCGTTAGCTATAGTCTTATAAAATGTTTCAAGCGATACTTCATTTAAGGCAATAATGTAAGGTTTGACAGTTGTCCTTGCCCAACTCGTTACCACTAAAAAAGCACTGCTGCATTCTGTTTCTCGATAGTCAAAGATATCTAAATGACCATCAATGAAGAGTAAAGAAATAGTAACCAAACACAACTTTGAATCAACAGCAATAAAAAAAAGTCCTTTAGTAATTCAGATAAAACATTTTCTAAAGTTAAACAAAACTGTTTAAAATAATTTCTTTTTGTTATTGTTAGCATTGAAAATACTATATTTATTTTAAGAACTGGTGGCTTAATCAGCATTGAAGGCATGTTGCGAAGTGTTAGAATATATTCTGTCATTTGGCTCAGTTTTAGGCAATTATACATGTAAATATAATTACTGTGGTATTCTTTTTTAAAACATATTAGTCTCAAGTTTGTGATGAATGAATCTGCAACATGTTTTCTTGACACCTTTTTGAAGTGAATTAATCCACTATTAATTTATTTTAGATGTGCCAGAAGCATCATCCTATTACTAATAAGTCGAAATAGACAGCAGGAAATGCAGGTCCCTTCCTAGCATTGCCAGAATGCATCTCTGTGTGTATCCAGCAATCTGGGTGATATGTTGACAGAATGAGGCCAGCGATGCAAATAAAGGAATTCTCCCCCTCCTCTCCTCACAGTTTATTGCTTGTCATTGGCTAACTCACTGACTAGAATTTCTACAGAAAAATCAAACTAGTAGAGAAGCAGCTTCTTTATTAGCATTACTATCAAATGTTTGTGTATTAGGCAATAAGAGTATTTGTGTTTCCAAAATTACAGCTATTTAATTTGGTTTTTCAGCTGCCTAAGACTGAAGTAGGATTTTCTAGGTATATAAATTTCAAGCTGTATTCTTAACACAAATTAGAGTCGTTTTACTGCAGTTGCTGTAGCAGACTGTCATCAGTGTCACTTTACATTAGTAGAACACATTAATCCAAATGCTTCTGTTAAATACCAAATAAAGACTTTTTTAAAATGGAAGGTGATTTTTTTAACCTATCTCCCCAAAATATCTTTAATTATGCTTGCTATATGTGTTAGGATTTGTTATTTTGTCTTAATAGCTTGCAAGTTTTTAATCTGATTTCCTGACATACTAGCACAATAGAGACAAAATATATTTATTTTTGCAAACCATAGCATATGTTTCAGCTTTTACTATTCTCAGATCAGGAAAGCTCAATTTAAGATCAAAACTATTTATTCCATAAAAGAGAAAAGCCAGAATTCATTAATAAATGAAAAAATACCCCAACAACAACACAATCAAACACGGAATTTATAGATAGAGAAAATAAAAAATAGTGGGCGACTAGAAGGAAAGTTGCATTTATGTGAAATAAATATTCTGGGTTTTAGTATTAAAGTGAGGTAACATAATCCTGTTCCCTTTGATCCTAATACACAGATGATCATGATAGGGAGTCATAAAAGCATATACAACTGTACCCAAATCTTATTTGATAAAAAGAAGTCATGGACAAAGGACTCTAAGAAGACAGATAACAATATTCTGTATTTTCTGGCTCATTGTATCCAGTAGGTACAGAAAGAAAGATTAGTATATTTTATTCATATTTACTTGAGTAGCTCTATTTATCTAACACAGCTACCATCCATGAAAACTGGTGCTTTGCAGAAAAATAATGGAGAATCTAGGAAAAAAAAAAGGGGGGGGCTTCCAAATTTAGTTCGTGTTACTAATGGAATACATACTGCAATTTGGCAAAAATCTGTCATGTGGGTGATTTGAGGGGTAAAAAGGCACCTGATCACTCATTTCCTCACAGGCACTCTGCCAAGCAGAATAAGATTTTTCTCGGACTGAAGCCTGAACCCCTGTTTCATGGAAGGAGGAAACCACTCTTCCCAAGTGTCGTAGTTTGACCTGGAGAGGAAAAACTCAAAGAGGAGTTTTCTCTGTAAGTTCTCCCCTGGGAGTGGATAGTGACCAATTGAAAGCTGGTTTGATTATTGACAGTGTGAAAAACCAATTGAAGAAAGTTAGTTCGCCCCGTGAACACACATTTTGAAGGAGGTAATCCGGAACTGAGCCCTCTTGGCTTTTCCGGCAGCAGTGCAGGTAACAGGGCCCGGCCTGGCTCCACTGCAGGCCTGTGGGCCTGGCAGGGGGGCCGGGCCGGGCCCCCTGTCTGGGGAGCTGGCATGTCCTGGCAGAGAGGGAGAGAAGGGGGGTGGCCATGGACAGTGACCAGAGAGACTCAAACTAATATAAAAATCCCAGCCGCTTCCCCCCCCCTTCCCCAGCGTGGCTGGTTTCTGAGATCCTGGCAAAGCTCCAGCACTGTAGCCTTGAGTTTTTTTCCTTTTCCCTGTGCAAAAATCTTAACTCTTTTAATGTTCAGATGAGACTTGCGGACTTTTTCAATCCTCCCTGGAGTGAAAAGGAAAAAGGAGATACTCTGAAGTCAGTGAAGCAAAAGCTAAGTCTTAAGTTTTTTAGATGGAAGGAGAATGAGGAGATGCTGTGAAAATGGCTGAAAATCCTTTTGTAAGATTGTAGGGATGAACTGATGTACTGAATATTCCTATAAACCATGGAAAAAGACATGGGGGGGGTTGGAAATGTTCCATTTGATAGATCATTTGACCAAAAGCACCTGTGTTGAGAATCCGTTGTCCCGAGGAAAGAAGGGGAGTCTCGGTTTTCAGAGAATGAAGCATGAACAGAGAGAAAAGAGACAAAGAGAACCTTTGCTTTGGAACATTTCATTCTTAAAAGTAATACCCCATGTATTTTGACCATTGACCCACAAGTACAGCTTTGGGAAGGCTGTAGAGTTGGGAGGACTTCCACGACTGCAGATACCGGGCGGATGCAGAATCGTGAAAGTGAAACCACGAGAAGACTGTTTTCTACTTTCTTGTGGAAAAAATCCCTATAACCTAACAAGAGGAAGCTTCTCACTCCAAAGTGAGCGGAAAAAGGGACTGTTTGAGTTGGGAATTAATTGAAGCAGTTTTTTGTATGTTTGTTCTGTTGTTATGAAGGTTGAGAAAGGGAAGGAAAGAGTGGTCTGACAATCTTATCTGAATTTTTTTTTCCCCTTTGTGTAGTTAATAAATTTCTTGTTATACCCTCCTAAGTTTTAGGCCTGCCTTGCTTCTACTCCTAGTTCTGTCTCACAATAAAAAATGAGTATATCTTAATTGACAAATCAAAACCATAACACCAAGCTCTCAAAAACTGTTGCAAGCAGACATCTGACTGCTGAGGCATCCCTGCTCTCTCTAACCTGGGGCACACAACTCAGTATGATTCAGCAGGTGCCCATTTTAAGTGACCATAGTTATATTTCATAGGTCGTTTTCTCCACTCATCTGGAAGTATAAGACTTGGCTATCCCCATGCCTAATCTTTGTATTTTTATTGCAAGTGATGCATATTGTAAGATGTACCCATATAAAACCAAAATCTGTTGGCAAAAAAAAGGTATTTCCTATGAAAACATTTTCAAGGAGAGATGAGAGGAAGAAGGGCAAGGCATAAAAGAACTAACTGGGAAATGAATGGTGTCGTAATGCTGCTAAAGATGTAGCAACTTTTGAATGGTAGTATCTTATTTAGGACACTGAAGCCAAAGTACTTTCAAATTCTTGGATGCATTTGAATTTTAAAATTCCACATTTGTCATTAAAAAATGTAGAGGAGGATTTTACACTCACACACACATATACACACACAATTAAAAGAAACTAAAACACAGAGAAAGTTTGTTTTCTAAAAGTAGGAAAGGCAGTTTGTTCGAACCCTGCTCTGGCGTGCTTCCTGTGCATAAGTAGGCCCTATGTATATGATCCACTGGCTGTTTTTTCCCCAGATAATCAGTGCATCTGTTTTGTTCATTTTTTCATATGTACACATGACAAAGAACTTCAATCCCATAAACACTGGTTGTCTGGCAAACACATCATTAATATGTCAAATAATAAGTTACAGATAGCTCATCTATAATTGTTACCTCTGGCCTGGTATGCCTTCAACAGCCTCACTTTAGTGCCCAGCTATAGGTTCTGCTTGTTTTTGTTTCAGACTCAGTGTATTTTGTAAGCTGTGTATGATGCATGCGTGTAACTACAGCGTATATTGTTTACGAGCCCTTAATCTTACTTCACTTGAGGCAGCACTGCCCCCCCGCAGTTTGCAGAGTTCCATCTGCATCACTTGTCTTGAATTGTAGATTTGTATCATGGCAGAGTATAGAAAAGGTATCTTCAATCTTCTCATGACAGCTGCACAGCATTTTTCTAGGCTGACAGTCCTTGTCAAATCAACAATAAACCTCCTGCATCTAGTGCTGCTGATTTTCCAGAAGGCGTTTTAAAATGCCCAGCATTTAGTGAGGACAGTTGCTACTTCCCATCCCATTTACCAGGGTTTCACTGCAGAATTTCACCCAAGGATAGGCATGATACACTCAATCTGTCCTAAAGCACTGTAGGACTCTCTAATAAGGTGAAATACAGTGTTTTGAAAATGTATATTCCTAACAGCCTAATGATCACAAAATTCATTCAGACATGTAGAAGACTTAGCTAAATTCCTGAAACGGCATCTTAGTCCTGTGCATTGTCTCACCAGGCCAATCATAATTTTCATTTTAAGTGTGCCATATTGGTTTAACAAATATTTTGCAGAAGAGGGCTTTCACCTCAGGTTTTGTCATCTTGTACTTGCCCTGGCCTTATTTTTCCCTATTGCAAGTTCTGCTGGTACATGCCTAACAGAAAGTTTATGATGAATAAAAAAAAAAACCTTATTCAGTCCAAGTAGCAAAGGCAATGGCTCCTTAATTAATTGTGCTTCCCTTTAATTTCTGCCACTTGATTTGAATCTGTAAGGCAGTGCTTTAGAGTGATTATGTGTTTAGTCTAACATTTGTCAGAATAAGAAAAATTGGAATACAGTTGTATTAGGCAATGAGGAGAGAGAGAAAATACTGAGACTGTTAAGCTATTATCTGTCCCTATATAGGAGTGTTTTTTACTGAGAACTGTAACGAATTGAAGTAATATTAATTCTGGCAGGATAACTCTCTACTTTCATTGCAGGGTGACTCAAGCCACCTTTTTATCTCAGAGTAAACAATATAATACTAGAGAAATGGCCTTTGAGAGAAAAACTGTACCCCTAGTTGAGAGTTTACATGAAGGTATTTTAAAAAAATACTTACTGAGAGGTTTTTGTAATGGCACTGAAAGAATACACAATGTAAAAGTGTGAAACTATCTTAAATCAGAAAATAGACCTGACAGTACTTGTTACGTGGGCTGATACAGGACAGTCTGCATTTTTTATCACATCTATTTTCACAGAAAACTATTATTTTTATTAGTCTGGTTTAACCTGTTGTATTTTCCCTAAGTAGCAGATACACCTTCAAGGACTAATTTATACATTGCAGTTCTGTTGGTGTCTTGGTTTCCAAAAAGTTTTCAGGAATTGTGGTAAGCTCATGTCACTGTTAATTAACCTTAAAGGCAAGACAATACAAGTCCTCTGTAATCACAGAATGATACTACAGAGTCTTTTCAACCACTGTTGGTTTTAACTTCTAAATTAGTTTTAGACAATAGCAAAACAATTTATTAAGTCACATTGAAACTTGAAATAGTTGAAGTGGAAACTATTTGGCCAGTAACTAAATATTGTTCATTAACTGTTGGTAATGATGAATATCCCAGGCAAATTATTACTGATTTTATTTCTAATGTCTCTGCATACTTATGACAAAATTCAAGCTTTTGAAGGAAACGAAGACAAAATCCACAGTACAGAAAAAAATAATCTATGTTAGTATAATACTTCAATAATTTAAATATTCCTTTCTCTTCAGGGAAAAGTTGTTGTGCAATTCTTACTATGAATCAAAGTTTTAGGGTGTAAGTCTCTCTTTTTCTTTTTTTATTTTTTGGTTGAACTGTGTAAGTAAACTGATAAATAATATTTTTGGTTCTGACCACATAGATTAAAGAAGAAATTATAGGGATTATAAAAAAATATTGACATTTTTCTCCAACTCATGAAAACATCTGAATTGACAAAGGCAATAAGCAGTCAAATTTGATAGAAACAATTTACTTTTTAAATTTCTTTTGGATGTGCATGAAGACAGAAAACTCCTTATGTGGATAAGCTTCCTTACAGTAGCCAATCTGATTGGCCTTCAAGAGATGATCTTTATAGGATTATCAGTTTTGTATCAAGAGGATAGTAAAGGAGCTGATGTGGAGCCGCATGCAATGATTTGTGTGCCCTCTGTAAAGTTCTACACAATAAAAAAATGTCTCTGCTTTACCAGGTATCCTTTCAGAAGGACTCTAAATGCTAAGCTTTCAAGGCTAAATTGTGAAAGACCAGAAGTCAAGGTCCAAGGCTTTTGAGCAGCTGGATACAGGGCACACAATGGAAAAATCCAGCCCTTTTCCTGGTGAAGTAACAGGTTAGAGTGCAATGGAGGAACTTCTTCATTTCTTTCCCATAAGTTAAGTACTAGAAGTTTTGGGGGCAAAATCCCAGCTTTTAAGGTTCCCAGGAATTTCCTTCATGTAGTATAGATAATATATGTAGTCCAGGGGGAAAAAAAAAAAGTGATATTAGACTCATCTAGACATTATGTGCTGCTTATTGTGACTGAACCGATCCAGTTGCATCTGCTTGATATGCTTAATTCTCTGTAATATTAGATCAAAGCAACTATAACTATGGAATTTTTACTAAAAAAGGAAAGGAACAGTATTTAAAGTGAAAGCTTAATATTTCTGGAATGTAAAACAAAATCAAAAGCTGTTCAAACCACCAAAAATTCTGCAGAAATCTTGTATATGTAATTATATCATCTGTTCCAGATTCTCCCAAAAACCTTTGAAACAACTGCATGACTTCTTCAAGTGACCTTCTCACACAAAATTTACTTTTGCAAACAATACTTGGGTATCAGATAATGAGATGAAAGTTGTTTCATGACCAGTTTAGAGAAAAGTAATTTCTGGCTTACTATCAGTTGTGTAAATTCATGAGATCTATGTAATTTCTTAAATTGCAAACTGTCTTGTTATAATAACATCTGCATAGGGATTGTAAGCCAGGTCTTCCCAAAAAATTGACTACTTTGGAAATCCAAGTGCCAAAAGCTGAGTACTTTTCATTTTACTATTAGTCAAGTATGACTCAGTGGCTTGTCTATTAAGTTGATCTGATTTCCTTCCTGAGCATGAGGGAAGGAGGGTTTTCTTAGAGACTGTAAGAATGGAAAAGCTCAGGATGGCATGAAAGAGTATTTTTCAGACCACAAAATGAGAAACTGATTGAAAGTTTGCAATGTAAAATTAACCTCTGTTTTGCAGAGGTTAAGGTGCATAGTTTTTAGCTATTTACCAAAACAAAACTTCTGATGAGAATCTTGGTTTACATAAAACAAAACCAAACCAACTAACCCCTCACCCAGATTATATTAATATACTTATTAATGCTTAATATACTTATTAATGCTTAATATGCTTCTCACGGTATTAGTAAACTCTAAAATAATACTTAAATTCAGTCCAACAACTCTGTTTTTCCCCAAAATGCTGAACAGGAATGAGGGGTGATATCAAATAGATATATGCATCACTAATCCATACAGCTCAGCTCTCCTTGAAATGTAAATTCCAGAAAGGGACTGGCATTTTCAAAGATGCATACAGCTTCTGCTAAATGATGCTCCTGCTTTCAGCTCATTTAAAGATTAGCTATAAACTTCAGAGAAGAAAGAGAAAGACTTGATGCCTGCAAGCATAAATATAGAAAGACGTTAGAATTTTCTCTTTTCCTTTTTCTTGGAAGACTATGAAATTTAATGTGGCATATAGACATCTGAGTTTTTCAATTACTAGCATCTACCTGAAACTTTTGTTAAAGTATACATTGTTTTCAAATTTGCTTCTTGTAAGAAAATAATATAAAAAAGAAAAAATAGATTTTCAGAATGTATAAGAAACAAAGTCATATATTTTTGCCTGATATAAGCTGAATTTATGTTGCCTTGATAATGTATTTCTGAAATGAGTGGACTGGAAGGAGTTTTATGTATCACCGAGATTGCATTGGTCAGAAAAACCAGTCATTTTAGACAATATTGGGAATCTGGATTTGGGTGTTTTGTTATCAGACAAAAGTGCTGTGCCCACAAAATAGAAAGAGCTATTCTGATATAGAATCACACTGTTAATTCAGAGCTCAGAAATTTTCTCGTTTAGCTTTTTACTAGACAAAAGACAAAGAAGATACTGTTAGACTGCAGAACTGTAATTATTACAGTTTGCCTATCCAGTGTCCTTGTAGAGATGGTAGAAGACCAGAATAAACATTCTGTTCTTTGACTAATTTGAAACAAACATTTTTGTATTTCCACAGATTCTTATTTGGCATTGTATTTCTTAGTGCCTACATCATATTAATGATTAGGAAGCCACAATCTCAGAAAAGTGGCAGAAGTAGAAGAAAATTTGTACCATCTATAGAAATCAGGGATGTAGTAAATATACTACAGAAAGGTAACTTCAGAGATTAATTATATGCTAATGAAAATAATTTGCTCTCATATATACACTGTATTTTCTCTCATACATACATATACAAGTAGTAGAACAGATAAAGAATAAGATTCGTTGTACTATTTTCAACATTTTACATTTTTTGAGAGGATATTTCCACATAATCTGAGTCTGATTCTATCCAGCTTCAAAGGAATACTGCTATCTGCCTAAGTAGCCCACTCATGAAGTATTAAAAGCCTAAAAATCAGCCCTGCAATACATACCTTTCAGCCTGGAAAATGGAAGAATCCCATAGTAGGAACATTCACTCCTTTAGGCTGAGCAGTGACTTAGGTAGAAAGACAGAGATGCAGGACCCTCACCAGGGTTCAGTTGGGTTCGATATTCGGAGTTGATTTTCTTCTCTGGTATTGATATGTAATAAAATGTTTATATGAAAAAGCAGAAAAATTAGCACAATACTGTTAAAAAAATTGAAAATAAAATCCTGATGCAGAGCTTATAATGGTTGTGGTTCTTACATATAACCTGAGTATGTAGTACTGAACACTGTGATATGTAACACAACAAGAGGTAATTTTAATGTTGAGACTATCCCATGGTCTGCATGAGAAATGGCAAAATTAAAGCTACACCATGCTTCAGGGGGCAAGCAAATAATTTTTTTTTAACAAGAATTGTTGTGCCAACGGAGATATATAAACCAAAGTCAGGAGAGCAATAGGATAACTAGTCACAGAGTACAAACATAATTCATATGGCAGTTTTAAGAGTTTTTCCATTCAAGAGCAAAGTGACATAATTTATGTAATCAAATATTTGTACAGTTGCTCAATAATCATTAATAATTTTTTGGCATTTTTTTTTTAGTGTATAGAGTATCAGTGTTCCTGGGATATTTTAATTTCTTTACATTCAGAACTCTTGCTTTAACCTTCTTCAAACAGTTCATACTCTTACTTTGGAGACTTTTTTTGCAAACCCAAGGTATAAAGAGTGTGGTTTAATACTCACGTTATACAGACAGGTAGCTTCTAGTTCACCTATTCAAAATTACAGGTGAAATAGATTCCTTCTATTATTAATTAAATACTTCAGCATATTAAAGATGATGATTTATTTATTGGAGCTACTATGTATGCCCCTATTTTAACATACAATTTAAACTTATTTTATGAAAAATTCTATAAATCAACACCACTATCATGTGGGATATAAAAAATACTAACAACAAAAAATACAGAACAGTTACAATAATACTATTTCCAATATTTACATTTTTTATAGTTAGATGCATTTTTCCAAAACAGCAGAAATCTTATAGAGATACATCTTTGCTTAGTCTGCTGAAGTTAATGCATTTGCATGTGAGAGAAAGAAGATCTGAATATGACTAATACAAATACAAATAACTTATTTTTCCCAACATAAAGAGTACCATTTCAACGAGTTAATGGATGTGTTATTCCAATGAAACATAACCAGTATGTTAATTTTCTTAATACGAGTCTTTACAGTTTAGAAAGATATGCTGAGAGTTTGTCTCAGGGCCTTTTTAAGAAGCATTGGCTCCAAATGCATTAATGCCAGTCAAAGGAATGATTAACCATCCTGTAAAATTTCGCATTGTGCTCTCTGAAGTAAGAATACAGTTGCTCTAAAACAGTGCTGTTAACAAGAGGATGGGGACGCCCTTTGGATTCATGTAAACATCTCTCCCTCCCATCACTTCTGATGCAGTAGAATCCCTTGGTTTGGTTAAAATAAAAGTTAGAAGACATAATTCTGGAAGGAAGATTTAGAAATCTTTCAACTTTTTGTAATTCAGGAAGAGGGTCCTTGATTAAAGTATTGCCATCCACTATGTGAATCTGATCCAAACTGAAATGCTTAAGCCACTTTTCCATATGGACATCATATAGACTTCTCTGAATAGCTTTGTATTTGGTATTAAGCACTCCATTCTTAATAACAATATCTTCAAAGAGCTGAACAGGCTTGTGACTTTCTACTCTGTTGTAATACACTTGGGTATAGTCAGATATAACTCTCTCAGTGGGATCTCTTAGAATGAGCAGCAGTTTAATGGAGCTATTCATGTCATGAATTCTTCCTGGAGCCTGTGGGGATGTGAAATAGCCTGGTGTTTTCTCAATTGTAATTTGATTTCCATAAGAAAATGGCATCAGATTTCTATACCAGTCTATTCCTTTCACATAATTTTCATCCCAGTCAAAGAAGTGGACTTCTGTAGCTGCCACCACAATGTTAGGATGAATATCCAACATTTCCAGCAAAGCCCTGGTCCCTCCTTTACGAACTCCTATGATGATTGTCTGAGGTATTTGTCTGCTTGTTCCAGGAGGTCTCACCTGTGCTGAATAGTGTTCACTTTTATTGCTGAATAATCCCACTTGTGACTTCAGTGTTTCCAACAGTGCCCCATTCTCAACGGGAGCACCCTGAGCATGAGTCAGCAGAAGATAAGCTGACACGAGTAGGAAGGCCATGTGGAGAGGAATAATTATTTCAAGATAATGTTTTGCTCAATTAATGAAAGAATAGGTGAGTCCCCTCTCAAGATGGTTGGAAGAACCCAAGGCAAGCACAGAGCAGGTTTCTGAAGCATCTGCAAAATAAAATAAGACAAGTCAGTGTTTCTAAACTCATCATCAGTTAAAAAATTCAACTCACAATTCAATTCACAAAGCCAATCTCTGATCCCAATAGGAAATTTACGGGGAAGTTGTTTCTCCTGACTTTATTTCAGAAGGACAGAAAAGTCCCATGTGTCAGGGCTTTTTTCTCCTTACCATGAGTGACCAATGATGGATATTAATCTTTCAACAACTTTTATTTCCTCTAAGCAGATTAGAATTGTTTACCTGATTTTAAGTCCTGACCATTTGTTGCTTGCTTTGATTTTCCTAATTATTTTCCATAAATACCACATACTTCTCTTGTTATAAATACCGTACCCCATATGACAACAATAACTCCAAAGAATATTTGAATGTCAACACCTTTCGTCAAATTCCCTGCAGAATAGTATATTTTTATACAAATAACACACCTGGATGATGGTGCCACCATCTGGGTTCTAGCGAGCTACAAAAATAATTCTGTTTACTTAGACACAGAAGACAAAACACAGATATAGACAAAGTTTTTGAATCTGAGCCCCTTTAGAGTAGAAAAGTATCTGTGTCAAAGCAAGAGTAAAGTGGCTAAGTTGGGAAAAAATGAATGATGCAGGGTGGATGGATTCTCTGCTACTATCCAAGCTTTGGGATGCACAGTCATATAAGTGTTGGAAAAGTCTTGGCAAAATCAGATCTTCAGATAATATTCTGCAGTTCCTCCAAGGCTTTGTATAAGACATACCCAGATGCTTTCTGGTCACTGAGAGATTTCTGCAGGGAGGCTGAACAGCTTGTTTTAAACCACATTGTATATGGTCATTTTAAGAAGTGGTGAAAGTTAAATATCTTCAAAATTCGCAAAAACTTCAGGCTCATAGGTATGTGCATGTGCAGATGTAAGTGAAAGATAACACCTATGTAACTGTGTTAGTAACATTTGAAATCTCCTGGGTAACTCTTTTATATAATATTTGAAACAGATTGTTTAGAGATCTGCCATCATAACAGCAGACATAAAAATTCAGATCAATGCAACACCTGCACTTGAACCACTATGCTTGGATTGCCTGTTTATAACTCTGAAAATCCTGCAGGACAAATTCCCATTGAGAGGACTCTTGAGTTTCAGCCCATTTCTGAGCAGTTATAGGGTTTTAAGATTTTTTAAGTGGGATATATCTACATTCTTATTTTGTTTTCATTATAGCATGCAGAAACAAGCTTTTTTGTACAGTAAAGCAGCAGTCATTTAAAAAACAATAACCACTATTGGAATAATTTTGAATTATGGCTCATGTTTTAAAGTAGTCTCAGAAAAATTATAATCTCAGCTCCTTCTCCAGTGTTCACTGTCTCTTTCTTTTTCTGAACATATTGGTCACAATACTTTATCTCTCAGAAATGACCTTAGAAAATACAGCCAATTCCCATTTGTCATGGCACTGAGGAGCATTCAGTACTCCTATTTAAAAATTATTTACTTTGAGTCTTACTTTACAGGCTTAAAGATTTTAAATTTTTGATAATAACAGTCCAGACAATGCAGCAGATTCATTAAATTTATTTTCTAAATTTTATTGAAACCTTCTCCAGCTTCTTGGATATCTAGGGAATTATTCTAGTCAGCCTCAGTGAGCACTAATCTCACAGTCATATAGCAAATATTAACCCTAAAATTGTCATTTAAAAAATAAATTATGACCTTTAGTGAAATCTGCAGAGAACATTCTCTGTTATGTCCAAGCAAGACTAAAAGGGCAACTGCTTCTTCAAAAAGAGCACAGTTTCAACTAGGAACAGTGAGTATACAATTATTAAATATTGGAAATGTCTAAGTACAAATTGGCTTTGTAATGACAGACTGGAATGCTGCTCTTTAAGAACTTGAAAGGAGGTTTCATTTTAAAGATCACAATTTTTTTACTAGGAACTTCACACAGAAAATCTATTTGAAGTTCCCAAAAGCAAAGAATGCAAGAATTTCTATGGCAATCATAAGAGGGAAGAATAGGATGTTTATACCAAGATCATTTATAGTTACTGTTCTTTTGGATGGCGAGTTTGGGAAATGGTTACCATGCTGTTCAGTGCTGCTGAGGGATTAAAATGTGTTTTACAATAATGGCAGCTAATGTTGATTTTGGAAAGCTCCTTAGGATGCACAGCATGAAATTTGAAGCATCATACCCCAGATGATTCCTGGAATGCCAGCTTTCAAAGAAGGAACTCTGCTTTAATATTTTCAAGCCAAATTTTTCACAATTCACAAGGTTCCTGAACAGTTCAATCTGAGGAAAGTCACAATTATGCATAAGATGTTTTCAGAAGTAGCAACATATGACAGTATGGCATCTTTCCAGACCTGTGATGCCAGCAGGCTGGGATTTGGGAGCAGTTAATCATTCTTTTAACCTGTTCTGAAACCCCAGTGTTAGTTTGCATTCTATTCATCTTCATTGTTAAATTAAAATTCTTTCAGGAAGACTGAGGAATTTCTTTCATAAAAATCTTACAGTTTTTCTCAATTTACTTCTTTCATGATAATACAGCATGTTATACATTATAAATTCACTTACACATCTATACATTAGATTACAAACACTTTGAACTCAGAGAAGACCTGCCAGAACATCTGCCAAGCAAGGGATTACTTATAAATACCAAGGTGGAGACATACAGTTCATTACCTGATTTAAATTCTGGAACTACCCCATTTTGAAACTGTTTCATGAACCAATTCTTGACAGGGATTTTAGGCAATTTTATTTAACTTGAAAGAAAGCTATTTTTAGATTTCTTGAAGATTAGTGTTCTTGAGACTAACTAGGTTAATAGCTTTAATTGAAAAAATAGAAAGGAAGAGGGAAAAAGCAGGAATTTCTTTGAAATAAAACAGAGTAAAAAAGAGACCAGTATTTGATACTGGGACTCTGCAGTTGTGTAGACAGATTAAATAATTCTCAAATTAACTTTTTAATTTTGTTTAAAAAATTCAAACACACTAACATTATTTCATCCATAACTAACTGAGTTTTCTAGTTGCATACACCTAAGAATCAGGTCCAAATACTGAAACCAAAGAAGACTGTAAGCTAAATGAGAAAGTCATACTTATCGCCGAGGAAAGATTGGTCTTCCAAAACATTCTCAGGTTCACTTCTGATGTGAGTGAGAGTCTGCTTAATTTACCATCTGAAATCAGTAGTTCTCTGTAAAACACATTCAGACAGCAAGTAGCAGAAGGGATTCTGTATATTCTGTGGACTGAGGCACTGTTTGAAAAATAATTAAACATAATTATTAACCACGTTAACCAGTTTTCAAGTTAATTAGTTGTTTTACAAATGTCTTAGAATCATTGCTATGAAAAAACTTTACCCAGGAAATACTACAGAAAAATCAAATTCAACATGTGCTGTAAAATTGGTTCCTAAATAGATCAAAATTGCCTTTGGGAGCAATTCTACCAGAAAAACATTTCAGCTTTGGCCTGAGATATTTGATTGATTTCAGTGAAGCTCTAAGGTGTTAGATCCGGTGGTTAGGTTATAATTGCTACATAAATGTAAAGGTTTTAAAGAAGATTTATCAGGTATAATTAGAATGTTATTTGAATAATTTTTGTGTTGTTGCGTTTATGACTTTACGCAATTACATTTTTAGAAGATATTAACTGCCTTTTATAATGAAAACAATATATTTTACATTGGTGCACTGCACCAATGAAGAATCTGAAAGTATTCTTATGAAACTAACCCCATGACATGTGATCAGAATTACAATGCCTTATTACTATTTTTCATATTGTTTAGTAGTGTTAGTGCTGTTTAGTAACATAGAGAACATCAACAGATATGATACTTGTTAAGCAGAAATGTAGCTCAGAAATAAATTCAAGCTGCAGAAAGGACTAATTAAGTGAATAACACCTTGGGCTGCTGTTTGTTTTGCTTTTTTAAAGCCTTAGACTAGATTTGAGAACTGCTATGCCGGTTGAAAAATCATTTTAATATTACAGAAATGTACTAAAGACCCTTAACTGCTGCACTCTGAAAAAACTTCTAAGCATCTTATGATTTATTTTGCTTTGGGGTAAAGTACAAAAGCGTAGGGTAAACCTAAATATATTATTACTAATTTATAACATTATTAATTCCTAATAATACTTTCTGTATTACACTGCCTGTAATGCTTTTCATTGGAGAATTCTGCAGCACTCTGTATTAATGAACTGCCTGCAGCTTATTAAGGCACCATTCCCACCTCACAGGAAATTGCAACTGACCAATGTATAGATCCAGTTCAGGAGTGCAAATGCTTTGGAAAGGCAGGTTAATCTGATCTGCTCAAGGTCACATAGCAGCTTTATAGTCCAACCAAGAATAAAAACCCCAGGGATTCTAATTCTCCATCCAATTTCCCTCCCAATTCCAACTTTGTGACATTCTGTAGCAGCCCCTCACAACCCTTATGAGAACTTATGGCTGGATTTTACATTACATGCTGAACTGAAAAACAAAGAGGTTCCTCAATGTTTCAGGACAAAACTCAAGTTTGTTAATTTTTTTTTGTTTCAAGTCATTTTTGCAGAAACTTCTGTTGTTGACTGAAAACTGCACCAAGGGGAGGTGGTCAGAGCAAGCATAATGAAACACCAATGTTTGTCTTGATTTTAAAAAATATAATGGGATCCAAAAAAGGTACTGCTTTTCCTGTTAATTCCTATTAGATATGAATGCATCCCAGCACAAACATTAATCACTGAGAAGAGTACAATGCAAACATATTAAGGCTTATTGGCACGCAAACTTTTAACAGCTCAATTATACATCTATAATTAAGAACATCTCTAATTTTGACAATATAAAAAAACAATTCCAGTCTATATAAGGTGAACAGCTTCAAAAATTTTTGAAGGCCAATCATACTGTGATGTCAGTTAGACCCACGTAAAATATCCCTATACAGACTGGCTTATGTAATAAATAATTCTAAACAACGACAATATAATTCTAAAAGTTTTGGAACAGCTGAAATTAGGATTGTGATTACCCTTCAGCAAAACCAGAATTAGTTACCTAGCATCATAAATGCAAATCTGCACTCACTCTGGCTTATACATTTTTTAAAAACAGGCAAATGAATTATCTAGTGCATATAGGACACATTGCTTAATAGAATCCAGTATCAATGTATTCAAATCCACTAATGTAATGACTAATTCTATTAATTCCAAGCATTAAGTATTAGAAGTAATACTATCATCAAAAGTCCTCTTCATAGTACCTTAATTCTGATTATAACATAACTTGTGAAGTAATGGACATTTGAAAATACTTGGCACATGCCCAGTGGTTGAACAGAAAGGTATCCTCTTTAATATTAATTGGAAGGAATCACAGTTCAGCTACTTCTATCCACACATGTGAGATATGCCTTGGCAGAGCTCAGGAGACAACGAGAGCACATTTCTGAGCATGAAAAATATTAAAAATTTTGTAAAACTTTCCTGTGTAAAAACAATTGTGAGTCTTAATTTTATTACAAGCAGAGCAATTACTTTAGGTTTATGTTAGAATGAGATTAGTCAAGTGCAATTGAATCATTTTAGAGCTGTGCCCTAGAAGTGAGATTTGATTCAGAAGAATCCCAAATTACCTATTCCATGAGACTGAAGGCTATCAGTTATCCCAGAGAGATAACCCTTTATAGGGCATGAAACTTTTCTGCTACACTTTTATTCTATGGTCAATTCCCAGACCATCTGTAGTGACTAAATAACATTTGCACTGTTGTTATTGGGCTTTACCAGAACTGGGTAGGAGAGGTCAGTCAATTCCCAGGAATATTCCTCCCACCTGTAACCACGGAAAATGTCTGCTGCCAGCTGGAGAAAGCAAGAAAGGGTAAGAGAGAGTAAAATATGACACTGGAGTTTTGTAACAGAGCTGCAGGTTGAGCTCAGTGGTCTCTTTTCAGACAAGGAGCAGAGGACTATGTATAAAAAGGACCCAATGTCAAATAAACATTGCAGTAGTTCATATTGCTGATAAAGAACCTTGCCTTTAGTCTTGTAGGCACCTAAGAATTTTGTTGACTTTCATTTTACTCAAACTATGGATTTTTTTTTTGTTAGGGAGATGCACTAGGAATTCCTAAATGAGGTTAGTACCTAAAAATCCATGAGCCCACAGACTGTTCAGAAATGCTGCCTTGTTGTCCTGACACCTCTTTGGGTAATGAAAAAGTTTAAAGCTCTCTCTTTAAGCATCAATACAAAAATATATGTTAGCACAAAGAAAGACAAAGACATTAACATTTTAAAGTCCTAATCTCAGCAGTGAATTTATTTGTGTGAGCCTTTTCCAATGAGAATACAGTTATATAACAGACAACAGTTACTAACTCGTAGGAATAAAAAAAAAGAAATAAAAAAGGAAATAGCTATTTGGTGAGTAAAGGCAGGAACTACAAAGTAACAGCAATTTGCTGCGGGCTTCTACCAGCTACACAGACTCTAATGGAAAAAAAAGGAAAACTAAGAAATGTTAGCATAAACTATAAACACCATTAAATCATTGGCAGGTGATATTAGCAGATAGGAGTTTTGGAAAAAGTTTGCTTCCCTAAGGCTAGCATTATATTTCCTAATTCCCTTTTCTGATAACTCAAGATAGAAAATTGCCTGATGTTAATATGACTGCGAATATGTAGCAGTACAGTAATATATACAGTATAAACACACTAATAAATTTCTGAGCTAAATAAACCTTCTACAGCTGTAGTTTACACACTTATATTTTATGGTATCTTTGAAAAATATCACACTCAAACCATCCATATAAAAGTCACTGAATTAAAATTTCATAAAGATCTTTAATAAGTTTAGCCCATAAAGCCAGAACCACATTCTAAGGATACTTCTAAATAGACATAAATAAAATTCTGTTCCTATTAAGATGCAAAGAGTGGATAGTGGTCAGATTAGCACAGATGAGTAGACAATTTTACTTGTCACATTGGCATATTTGAAATGGAATTGCATTACCATTTTGTTGAATTAAACTTACACCTCTAATTATTAATTAAACCTCTGAATTAATATAAATTGAAGTAACAAAGATGCCATACCAGTTTTTCAGCCAAACAAGCACTAGTCATGTAATTATAAAGGTGCAAGATGTAACAATGTGTGGCTGATAAATATCTTTTGTGCGTATTTCTCCAGTACAGCAAAAAGGTTAAACTTCAGCCTCTCTACCTCTGGTATAATTAATTGAATACTACTAATTTTCTCACACCCATTGTCACAAACAACACCTTAATACAGATGTGTAGGAAATAAATTAGATGTGTAGGAAATAAAATTAGAATTTGATGCAGAGGATTTATCAGAGACCTGTCCTTTAAAGGAGAAAAAAATTCTTCGGAGGGTCGGAGATGGCAAGAGAAGCATTCAAGAGGGATGAGGACAGGTTAACTCTGTACAAAACAGCAAATTCCAACAGGACATCCATGCCAAATAACTGACTCTAAAATCTTTTATACTCTTGTAAAGAGCACAGATTCCCGGTATAAAAAAAAATAAACACAACAGCCCCAAAAAATCACATACACAAACTCCTCCACCAAATCCTACCTCTGCCAAAAGCCAAAGAAAAACCACAAACCCATGCTGGTTTTAAGACATTACAATTTCAAGGACTCCAAAAAGGGAAAACTCTTCTCAGAGCTTTTCTGGGCAGCACTTGTCAATATGACACCTTTTGTTTCCAGCGCTGCCCCAGGGCAGGGGAGGAGCAGGCTGGGCAAAGCTCATCAGACCATGGCAGCTGCTCAGGGATCACCCATAGACAGCCAGGAGGGACATGTGGGCAGCTGGCCAGGGGGAGAGGCCAGGCAACAAAAGTCCTGCAGCCAGGGAGGCTTCTTTATCCCCACCTTGAATCCTGCCCAACAGTGAGACATCTCAGGTGAGTCTGGGGAGCCAAGGTCAGTGTCTCTTCCTTTGTTTACACCCTTTTTAATAACTTTTCCAAGGCTCTGGCATTAGTTCCTGGGAAGTAATTCTCTGATGCTGTCTGATAAGGATTGCTCTATTGGGTCCCATGTAGCTGTTGTATATCCCATCATACAAGGCATGAAACGAACAAACCTCCCTCGGTAATCAATCCTGCTATCCAGCAATCACCAGGCTGGAAACCTTCTAATATCAAATGCAAACAGTAAGAGAAGGATCCAGCTTCTTGGCTCAGGGTTACACTGTAAAGCACAGATGTAAATTGAGCAGGGAATTCACCCAGAATAAAAAAAAAGCGGCCGAAAGACCGATCAGAGTTGAAATCTTTTGGCCTTGTAAAGGATGACTGAACAAAATTTAAGAAAAAATAACAGCTCAGGAGAGATTTTTTTTAAAAGAGTGACTACAGAACAGAGGATGTGAGAGGATATAAAGAAGCTGAAATAATGAATCAATGATGGACTTAAGATTGAAAATTTAATTTTGAGATTTTGGATACTGGCACAGGCCCTGGAAGAGCCAAGATCAAGATAAAGGCCAGAGAAAAACAGTGCGAATGAGTATGAATGTTTGATAAAATAATGGGATTTACAAAACCAGGAAACATACTAAATGCACACTGACTTTAGGTATGGTGAGTGATTTTAGGCATCAAAGAATCAAAAATTATACAGAAAGGACCTCATAGTTCTTCTTTTCTCAAAGTAAGCAAACAAGTAGGACTTGAAGAGACCACAGAAAGCAACTGCTTAGCAATTCTTAACACTGGTTAATAAATATATTAGTAAAATATATAATAAATATATTAGTAAAATGAATATATTAGTCAAAACTCCATCTTCCACTGGTAAATAAACCCTTGCTAATAAAGAAGGTAAATACACAGCAATACAGAACAGGAAAACATATTAGAAAATAAATAAATAGATAAAACATTTCTTGAATAGAAGCTCAAGTCCTTCAACACATATCCATCATCAAGCTATGTGCACAGCTATGTGCCCAGCAGATAGCTGTAGAGATACAGGAATGCAAGCAATTTAGGGAACATTTGAAAATGCCTGATAGTTGGAATACAACACATAAACCAGCCCCGAGTGTGACACTCTTGTGTCTCTCACGCTGCTTCTCAGGCTAATACTGGGAGGCAAAGACGACAAACTGAAAACGTGGGGTAAATAAAAGGCAGATTATTTTCTGGCTGTTACAGACAATCAGAAATCAGGTCCTTGCTCCTTACCAACCTGTTTCCCCTGCCAAAGTAGCACATTAAAATACAATAAAAGAATACTCATCACTCTTAAGAGTCTGAGAACAGGTAACTTATACCACACAACCGTAGTGATTTTCTCCAGGACTTCTGAGATTTAGCAGGGTCCTATCTGACTGTCTTTTCCACTTTTTAGTTAGGAAAGACAGAACTCAGGAAAGCGTCTATACAGTCCAGATTTTTCAAACTTTGATGTACAGCCTGATCCTATAGGCATGTCAGTAGTACAACCGAAGATGTAGGCACACATGCCAGAAACTCCTACACTTCAGTGGAAAAAAAAGCAATTCCCTTTCTGCCCAGTCCAGACTGTTGTGAAAACTTCCCTGTGCAAAAACATCCTCTGCATTTACAGGTTTAAGGTGTCCTCACAAAAACACTTTCTGTTGTTACACCACTGCATTATATAGCACAGTTAATTCAAGCAGAGCATGCTCCTCACCACACAGCATCACTTCTGCCCCATAGCTCAGGGCCATGGTGCACCCAAACAAGTCTTCCACACTTTTCCTTTAGTGCTACTTTGCTTCGAATCAGTCACAGCTTCTCAGAAAGGCTCTTTCATGGCTCAGAGTGCCTACAGCAAATTTTTGGCACCTTTAAGCTCTGTCAATTTTCACCTGGGTCTTTAAGGTAAAATCATATTTAGGAGCCATCACAGACATTCAGGATGTGGACTTTAAGATTTGTGAGACTTGTGACGAATGGTGAAGGTTTGTCACAATAGAAGCTCTATCTGGAAAGATCTACATTAGATGTGGTTGGAGACAAAATAAGAGCATGATGAGATTAGCTCTCAGATTGAAATACTATGATTGGTGTTTATGGTAATAGAATTTATTAGTAGCAATTTTTAATTTGGAACTGTAGTATCAATTTGGAACACATTTGTTTCACTTAGATATCTTATAATGACCTTTTCATATTTTTCTCCTTAAATCTGAATGGTCTTATCAGTATTCAGAGAGTTGATACGGTCCAAGGAACACCCAGAGAAGGAAGCAGAAGTAGGGTAGGGCTCTGATATATTCTCATAATTAACTGGATATTAATTAGAGCAATAAAGAGTTAGAATGTTCAAAGCCATTTTCTTAAGATTGGGTAGGCTATACAACACATGTACTTTAATTGATTCTAAACCCCCTGATTTCAGCTACTCAAGCAGACACAGTATGACAGCAGACTGGTCTCACAGTGCCACAACAACTGGACATTTCCCCAATGACCAATACTTCAACATAGCATAGAAGAGAAAAGTACCTCCGTTATCTTACAATAAAAGAGAAAAATCCTCAAAACACAACGTTTTGTTATTTTAGTTCCAAACTGGCAAAAAAAACCTTTACTTTTTCTGTAGGAGGAAGTGGTCAGTTCTGTGATTGTAGATCCATGTTCTAGCTGTAATTAATTCTTTCTTCTTACTATATATCTTATGATCCACATATTCCATACTGTTCTAGTCCACTTAATATTTTTCTCAGGAAATTTAAAAAAAGGGAAGTTGATGATCTGTACTCATTTCTCTTTTTGCTGTTCTCCATTACCAGTAAAACACTGTTATATAAAGCAAAGACGTAGGTGTTAGTAAGTGGTGGTTTTAAACATAAAATACACATCTTGTGCATCCTGATCCTTGTTTCTCTGCCCCATGAAAACCCTTAGCAGTCCCTATGGATGGTGAAATTTTAAAGAAAATCATTATCTCACCGTAGCTTTTACTTCTGGCTACATTTTTTTTCTCCTCGTGGATGTATTCAGAGTTTTTGCAGTGTTAACAGGGTATTATTAACAGTTTTTCTGCAGCATCCTTCATCAATGTCTTAGCAGCTACTTTAAAAATTTTGAAGGACAAATGTCAACATGTGAATACCAGTTAATTTACAAGTCCAGTGGGATTCATAGATAAAAAACAGAAAGTAAAGCACCAAACCTACACTTTCAAATCAGACTGCCTAAAAACACATAAAATCAGAATGACTTGCTGCTGCCATTTAACACAGAGAATAGGATTTACTCTTTAAATAAAATGGAGATGGAGTAGGATAGTGCTGAAGCTGAGACCAGAGAATCTTAATTCACTACATAAATTGTGCTGCAATTTTTAAAGATTTTGAGCACCTGAGGCTTTTTTTGCATTTTAGGGCTGCTGAGAGCTCCACTGAAGATTGCCTGTTTTCAGGCACTGATACAACAATTTTCCAATGCAGCAACATGGAAGAAACATATGCCAGTGTGTGTAAAGATTCTCTACAGACTTTTGCAGCCTCCCTCTTTGCAGCTGATGATGTGCCCAAACCTGTACCATTTCATAAGAACTTTAGTATTTTGAAAAAGCCTCACATTTCACAGTAGTTCAGAAAGAGTATTATGAAGTTTAATCAGGGAAAGAGGATTTCTGATGGAATCTCCAGTTACTTATATGATCTTTCCATCCTCCTGCTCTCAGGGTTTAGTATCTCAGTGTTTGGCCATTGCCCCATACAGTGATTTGAAAATACAGTCATAACACTATTTCCCCTGAGCCCAGTTTGTGAGAAATGTATACTTCTATTTAAAGCAACATCATGTTTAGTTTTGTGACAATAAAGGATTTTTTTCTGCATTCTGATTATGAGTGTTCATTCCTCTTACCTTAAAATATGTGCTCACAAGGGAAAATAAATCTGGATTTGAAATTTAATTTGTAACTATAAAATATGGAATAGTTATTTCTGTTTATAGCATACTAAAAAGATAGTGCAAGTATGCAGTGTAAGCTACTGGTTATTGATGCCAGTTCTGTTTTAAAGCAATGATAATAGGCTTTTCCTCTCAAGGGAGGACAGTATTTCTTCTATCAACTATAAATTGTATGTATGATTTCACATTTTTAGTGCTGAATTTTCATCTTAGATTTGTAGTTTGACATTTCTTAGCTAAAATATTTTCACATTCATGTCCCACTTATTCTTAATGGCATCTATCAATTTTAAGCAAAAAGAACATTAATATTAAGAGAAGGTTAAATTTCTCCTCCAAAGTTTTTTGTCTCCAGAGAGGTGATATGGATAGACTTGGAAAATTATTACAACTACTGGTACCTTAGGAGGAATTACAGTCAACAGAAAAAGTGGCTTTGAGTTTAGAGATAATAAACAGAGAAGATTTTTGAGACCAGAATCAAATCCTGGGATCAAACAATATTTGTCAGTGAGTGAGAAATAAGGGATTCAATTACTGAATGTGAAAGAATCATGATTCCTATACAATGGAAGTTACCAAAATTATGTAAGAAATTAGGGCATAGCATGTCAAAAAAGTAATAAGATAAAGCTATTTCCTCTGACATTTAGAATATGTAGCTGATATAACTGTCATTCAGAGTCTGGAAATATTTCAGTCAAATAGAAAAGTACCAGGAGAAATAAATCATGAAGTGTAAACTATTTCATAAAACATCATGATCTGCTGTGTATGTATGAGAAATTGAATGTGAAGTGCTTTAAATTATAGCACATAACCAACTACTAAATGCACTACTGTCATGGTTTCGATTTGCCAATTAAGATATACTCATTTTCTGTTGTGAGACAGAACCAGGAGTAGAAGCAAGGCAGGCCTCAAACTTAAGAGGGTATAACAAGAAATTTATTAACTACACAAAGGGGGGAAAAAAATCCAGAATAAGATTGTCAGACCACTCTTTCCTTCCCTTCCTCAACCTTCATAACAGAACAAACATACAAGAAACTGCTCCAATTAATTCCCAACTCAAACAGTCCCTTCTTCCGTTCACTTTGGAGTGAGAAGCTTCCTCTTGTTAGGTTATAGGGATTTTTTCCACAAGAAAGTAGAAAACAGTCTTCTCGTGGTTTCATTTTTACGATTCTGCATCCGCCCGGTATCTGCAGTCGTGGAACTCCTCCCAACTCCACAGCCTTCCCAAAGCTGTACTTGTGGGTCAATGGTCAAAA